>SRPS01000013.1:0-236614 GCA_018360175.1 Claviceps arundinis
CGAAGAGGAGCATTGATGAGGTTGATATGCCTCAAGAACAACGCTTTACTCTCGCAAAAGTCTCATTGCTCTGGTGCACCTGCTCACCTACTTTTACAGATCCACTCCAAACTCATGCAGACATGCACCATCTTCGCCCACTACACCAACTGGCTCACGCGCGAACTCGAAAAAGCCGATCCTGATCTCTCTGCCGCCAATAAGCCCAACACGATGACGTCGGACCAATGGAAACGCTTTCAAGCGACGACAAAGAACGGTGGTGCGGCAGCGGCGGCGGCAGCGCAGCAGGATGCATCGGCAGCAAGCAACACGGAAGCCCGTCTGAAGAATCTATCAGAAATCATAAGAAAGTGGGAGAATAATTTTGGGAGACACTTGCAGATTTTGCTGGATGCGCTGAATCATTATGCTGCGACGGAGACGGTTGTGTTGTTGAGTTTGTGTGCGAGGTTAAGTACTGCGAATCAGGGGACGGAGTTTGCGGGGAGGGGACAGGAAGAGGAGGCTTAAGACGATGGGATGGAATGCTCTTGGGCTGACGGCGTGTTTGATTGATATGATGGGATTGAGGAGAGCGATGAATAGAGGGAGGGTATCGAGGAGGAGGAGGAGGAGGAGGAGGAGGAGGAAGGAGGAAGGAGAAAAGAATGATACCACAGTAGATTCATTGAGGACTGAGGTGCAGATGTGCTTAGTGGAGGCAGATCTGAATAGATGGCTTAATCCTGCAGGCTGGTCAGTTCAAGAACAGCTTGTCTGCCTACTCACTTCCCTTATTTGAACCTGTGTCGTGATATTCAATCGTGTCAATCCATGCCACGGACGCGCAAATGCGGCCCCTGAACGGCCGTATCGGGACTGAAATGACCGTGAAAAGTAGTGGCGCGAATATGTAGACAGACGTTGGTTGCCGGAGATTAAAGGATGCTTATTTCTTCCATCGCATCAAGAATTATCGTCAAGGCTTATCCGAGTTGACTCGATACTCACTGAAGTTCCCGAAGGCTTGCATAAATAAGTCCATTTCAAGCCTTTCAAGTTTTCCAGTTTACTCTACTATCGTGTATAAAACCATATTCAAGCCCTTTTAATCGCTAACTCCCAAACCTTAATTTCCATACCGCTTCGCTTGGTTCGCTTCGTCTCATTCATTCATCATTACGTTCGCGAACGTCTATCCTCAGGACACCCAACCCCTCAAAAGACACTCCCCAAAACACCCCTGCACCAAACAAACAAAATCACAAAACCCAAAGATATGCATGTATAACCCCCCTACTTAAATAAACTCCTCAAATCCTTCAACTTCTGCCTCGCTGCATCCTCCTTATCCAACCCCCTCCCTCCCCCCCCATCCATACTCAAACTCGCCAGTTTGACCTTCTTCTCCTGCAACTGCAGCATCTTCTCCTCAAAACTATTCCGCATAATATAACGCACTGTCCGCACCGTACGCTTCTGCCCCAGCCGGTGAACCCGGTCAATAGCCTGTGCCTCCGCGGCAGGGTTATACTGCGGCTCCATGACATACACGCTATTCCCCGCCGTGAGGTTCAAGCCCAACCCACCCGCCATGATGGACACGAGAATGACGTCCACGGAGGAGTCTTCGCGGAATTTCTCCATGGCAGCCGTGCGGGCTGGGCGGGTCATGCTGCCGTCGAGGCGGACAAAGGTGATGCCTGCGGCGTGGAGGGCCACTTCGATGAGGTCCAGGTGGGAGGTCCAGCCGGAGAAGACGACGGATTTGAAGGGCGGTTCTGAGGGATTAGCCTGGCTGACGGCTTTGCTGCGGAGGAGATCCTCGACGAGGGCCTTGGTTTTTGTGTGGGGGCCGTCGTAGTTGTCGAGGCGCTTCGTGCTGTTGAGACCCTTTGCAGGTGCGACTTTGAGGGTGGTAGGTCCCTCGTGCTCGGCGTCTACGTCGTCGCGGCGAAGAGCCACGAGTTCGGCGCGGACATGGGAGCCGCATACGGGGCATGGGCCGGTCGAGCTTCCGGGCTGGAGGAGTTGCCGGGCTCGCTCGTGGTAATTTTGATAGCAGTTTCGACATACAACATGGAAACATGGCGTCATGTAGCCCAGAGCATCGTCCTGAGGTGGATGTTGGTGGTTCTGTTCGGGACCTTCAACGTGTTGGCTCTCGCTGGCTTGGAGCTTCTTGCTGCACTCGATGCAGGCGTCGTTATTGGTTTCTTGCATCAGAGCAAACATTTCGTGTGCTTTAGTGGGCGAAAGAGACACTGGTCCATTTCGGTCGTCGTCGTCGATATTGATGGCCAACTCGGCTGACATGCCTTGCAGGGCAGCCAGGTCCTCCTCGTTAAGCAAGTCTTTGCCATGGGCACAAAGCAATCGCAACCGCAGAATCGCCTTAAGAATGTGTATATACGTGCTGCCGCCCAGGGCCTTGCCAACGCTGACGCCAGCCAGGACCTTGACCCGGTCTTGGGCGTTGCGTGCAAACATGTCATAGATGGAGCGCTCTTCGGGACTAAAGTCCAGTCGAACAACAAGATCCTCTCGCTTGGGTAGGTCGATTTTGTCTTTGAGTCGACGCAACGTGATTGTGTCGACGAGCACTCGGAGTTTGGGCACAATTTCGGGATCACATGCCTTGAATGGCTCGACCACGTAGCGGTTGAACTTGGATCGGTCGTCAAACGGATGGAGTCGCAAAAAACCCAGCAGCGCTGCAAAATCATCTAAGCGGTTCTGAACTGGTGTCCCCGTGACAGCCCAGCGTCGTTCTGCTTGTAGTCGGCACATAGCCTTGAATTGCAGCGTTGTCTGTTCGCGAATCATATGGGCTTCGTCGAGGACGATTCTGAACCAACCAATCTCTTCGAGCGGGAATGAGCCCTCCTTGCGTCTGCGCCGCGATGCCAGCTCGTAGGAGACAGATCCATACGTGCTGATGACCACGTCGAATTCAGCTAGTTTATCGATATCTTTGATTCGATTCGTCCCATGATAGACGTGATACGACAGGCTGTCAGGAGCCAGGTGCTGTTTCAACTGCTCTTCCCAGTTTGTGACGGTACTCAACGGACAGATAATCAACGTTGTTTTCACATGACGCGTAACGGTGGCGGGCTCGAGGTTTGTTTGCGAGGTAGCATGGCCGTTGCTTGACGCCTTGGAGTCGACCTTGGCGTTGGGCCGTTGGACGATGGGCGTACGCTCCCAATCTCGTGCCTCCCTCAATGTGCTTGCCACCAGAGACAGGATACTCAGCGTTTTTCCGAGGCCCATCATATCGGCAAGGATACCACCGCGCGTCTCGGGTGGCGGTGCTCTTTGTTCATCGCCGGTGATGACGTTGAGATACGTCTTCTCACCCCGCACATTCACCTTTGTCTGCCAGATTGAGACCATGCCCTTCTCTGCGGCTTGCTCCTGGAGCGGCTTCTCGCGCGTAGCCATAAAATACAACCCCTGTTTCTGATGCTGGAGCAGCGGTGTCAAGATCCGTGCATCGGGGTCCATCAAGGGGAGATCATCGTTTCGCTTCAGGGAATCAAAGACGCCCATGACTTCGGACCGGATTTCCTCCACAGTCCGGTTGGCCATGCTTGTACATGCCCCTTGGCCATTGGTCGCATACACTTTGGGTGGTGCTGGGCGCCATTCAGAAACGTGAGGGTTGCACACTTTGATACCTTTTTGCACCATATGAGGTGCAATTAGCTTCATATTGTGCTTGCTCAATAGGCCACCGACAGCTCTGACGTAACGCTGAGGCCCATACATTACAATATCCAGTTCGTAGGACCGAGAAGTCGGTTGTCCCGGTTCCTCCCCAGGCTTTTTGGGGTGCGGCGGGATGCGGCAGTCCGTTCTTAAGCGTATGTTTGTGTCGAGAAGCGGAGTCAGAGCCGCGGCACTGGAAGGATCTACAAGTCCTATCATCTCACGAGTATGGTCGCATGCTTGGATTTTCAGTGATCGCTCCCCAGCCTGTCGCTTGAGCACTATCTTGATGCCAGGATTGTAGCCTGGACCCCAAAGACTTCGCATTCCAGGTTTAGGAGCTGGCACCCTGCTACAGTTGAGACTTGTCTTCGCCATGCCATAGCATACTTCCTCATTCTTAGGGTCATCAATGACCATAACTTCGTCATCCGTTCCTGGGTTTCAGTTAGTAAACTCAACGGTCAGGAAATTGAGACTAGACTTTTGCGAGCTGAAGCACTGTTTTTCATATTTATTTTCTGAGAATCTTGTCTTACCATCAGTCAAATCTACCGTTGGAGCGGCTGGCAGTATGGCTAGGCCATTGGCCTCTTGTCGTCTGTCTTTGACATAGTCGCCCAGCATGCCGCTACTAGATCGAACAGGCATATTACTGGATTTAGCAGCAAAGTCGTGGGCATCTTCTGTTTTGCGACGCTTCGGATGAGGAACGCTGGTCCGTTGCTGCACGTTATTTACACGTTCAATCCAGCCGCCCGTGCCGCCAGAAGTCGGCGCCTCACCGCTTGGTGGAGTAGGTGTCGCAGAAGCATGATCATTATCGTTCAAAGAGGACGTGTCACTGGCACTCGTAAACTGGAAAACCATCTGGTCATTAACGGCCGGTGACGGAGCTCGGCCTTGGCTATATGAGCTTTGACTAAGTGTGGACAGCGGCCTGCCGGAGGGTAAGTTCCGCAAGTCTGTGGCACTGAAGCCTCGACGGCTAGGTTGAAGCAAGGCAGCGGGATTCCAGCTTGACATGGAACCAGGAGGATGCGACAAACGATTCTTGACGCGCGCCGAAGGAGATGTAGCACTTGGTGAGTGCGTTGAAGTAGAAGTCACCTGTTCCATAGCTTCGGCAGGTGGTCGCGAGCCTCTCAAGGGGACTGTTGTCTCACGCAAGGGCCAACCCGTAGGTTGAGAAGGGTGAGATGTGCCGTTTGTGGGCATTTTGGAATCAGCAGTGACAAGCTGAGGGGTGATTCGAGGGTCTCTTGTTCTCCTCTGTTCTTCTTTCCGGCTTTCTGTCCGTATCTTTGTATTCTACTGTGCAACACAGAGCTATGTTGAAGTCCGGAACAAGCGCTACAACGCCAATCTGGAGCAATGGACCAGCCTCATCACAGACTCTAGACAGTGAGAGATGGTGCTGGAATGGCCGATGCGCGGAGAAGCTGGCAAAATCTTATGTATGAATGTATGTCAAACTGTGTGCAGTCAAGCTGAATCACACGAACGCCGTTTCGACAGTTTGGAAAGCCGAGGGAAGTTTCCGGTATGTATGCCCCGAGTCGAGGTGGACCGGTTTTCGAACACCGCTGCAGACGACGCGCGGGAGCCGAGCCGGAAGACGGTAGATTTATTGAGATGTGGATGTATATTGAAACGCGGATTCTCGCTAACACAAGTCGGGAAGACGAGCGAGAAGAGCAAAGAGTCAAGGGCGAAGGGCACCACGAATGTATGCCGGTCCTATTGACTCTTGGGCAACGGCGCAGTTCAGCGAGCGAGCGTCTGGTGAGGAATTCGTCTGCGATACGAACAACGATCGAGAGGAGCAGGAGGAAAGTCTGAAGTAAAAGAATAAGAAGGGAAAAGACGTCGAGATACGGTAAAGCGTTCCGAAATCAAGGACGAGTGAATCTGATGCGTTGCGGCGAGCAGGTGAGCATCATGCACTAGAGTCTAGGAACATACCCATCTCGGGCGCGGACACGGAAAGGGAGCCCATAGGACTCATAGGAGTCGGAGCTCTTGGCACATGCACCGCGCAGGCTGCAGCGATAGCACAGTGCGCGGGAAGGGGCTCCCGGACGCCCGGCCACTTGGTCTCGGAACTTTTTCAGACGATGCGGCGTCGAACAGGTCACATGCACTGCCAACGCCACTGCACCCGCTGCGGGAATGCTGCAGTACCGCTTCTGATTGGCTATTATCGCCCTCCAGCGCCTTGCTTAAGTGGATTAGTTAGGCGCGTGAGCATCTGCATTTTCTCACAGCCTCATCTCCTCACTCGGAGTCACCTCAGTGGCCTCATCACAAATTCCTCACCCCAATCGAGTGTTTCGGCACGCGAACAGGTCGTCTCAACCGGAGCCTTCCCCGCGATGCAATCCGATTGAGTCTATCTATAGTCCTACCTATAGTTTCATCGTCATCACATCGCGTAATCTTGTGCATTCAACGTCCAGGGCCGCCAATCTACATACCTACTCTCCAATCTGCTCCGTGTGGCACGTGCTCAGCGGAAGCTCCTCCATTGCCGGTCATAGCTCGGCGTACACTGTCCCTCTTCGCTCAGCAGCGCACTGTGCCCCGTCAAACGCAAGAATCTGAGTCTGAGCCTTTCTTCCCCCACACCACCATCACCAGTTCCAGCAACGACGTGCCTCGAGACGTCGTCGGTCTGCTTTGCAAGTCAATTTGCCGCCTCGTCGCATCGCCGTCACGACACATCTCTTCCGCGCAAGGGGCCCAGTTTTCTCCGATCAGTCAGAAGCTTGCATCATAGTGGTAGACCTCTGACGCGGACGCTACAATGGACATCACCAGTTTTGTACTTCAAGGCCGCGACCAGGCCTTACTGTACGGTGACTATGCCACCTACCACGGCCAACTCACCAAAAGACTATTGAGCACTCGCAAGAAGTTGGGCATTGTGACCAAGAACCGCGGCAAATTCCACAAGCGGGAGCCAATCACTTCTGAGGATATCTCTGCCAACAACGAGTAAGCACATCATGTCCCATTCATGGGCGAAGCTGAATTCCGCATCGCCCTAAAGAAAGTGCCAATTGATACTTAATAAAACTAACTCTGCTGCTACTCAGATATGTCCATCTGCTGCTTTTAACGAGCGAACGCGCCTGGGCACAGGCGATGAGCATCAAGGCTTCCCATACCGCCGCCCAAAAAGAAATTGCCGGTCGTGCTCGATCTCACATCATCTCTCGACTGCAGAAGGCGGCCAAGACAGCTCAGACGCTCGTCGATGCTCTCTCATCAGCGACCACCACTGGCGCATCATCTCGCGATGTCCTCGAAACGAGGGCCTACACGGCGCTGATGCGAGGTGCCATGTTCTTCGAGAAGCGTGATTGGGAACTGTGTCTGCAGAACTATTCTGTCGCCCGGGTGATTTACTGTGCCCTGGCCAGTACCGGCAGCGGCGATTTGTTCAAAGACCTGCTCTCCGACACTATCGACCCCTCGATCCGCTTCGCCGCTTATCAAATGAAAACACCCCGCACCGTACCCATCTCGACTATCGCGAAGCAGGCGTTTCCTCGATCCGATGCTTCCCTCGTTCAAGAGGTCGATTCGCTGGACCCACGCCTCCTGGCCGAAGGTGACGCGGCCGCAAAGCTCGGTGATCGTGCAGAGAATGCGCCCAGGACAATCACATGGCGCGGTCGAGAGGTTCAGATTGAAGACGCGCAAATAGCACTGGCATGGGCTTCCGTAGAAGCCGCCAAAGTCAATCTCGCCAACAACCTGGCTCAATTATCGCCCCAGGACCCTCAGCCGCACGAGATGGCCGCCAAATACGACGAAATCCTCATGGCCACGCAAGACGCCGTCGATGCCACAAAACAGGCCATTGACGAGCTCGACGCAGAGGGCGTGCCGCAGAGCGACGGCCGCATGCAGAGCCTGCAAATCACGCGCACGGCCGTCAACTACGAGATGATCAGCTGGAGAATCGGCCGAAACCGCGTCCTCACAGGTCCTCATGACGGTGGGCCAATCGACTACACGGTGCCGAGGAGAAGAAAAGCAAAGGCAAAGGCAAAGGGCGATGCCGCCGCGGATCAGCAAGCAAACAGACCGCGCGAGCTTCCTCTCAGCAAGAAGCTTGCCAAGTTGAGGGAAAGGTTTGCTCTTTACGACGGCACGCTCCAGAACTTGCAGTCCATTAAAGAGCTGCCGGGTATTGCAGCCGACCAAGAGCTCGCTGCCAGGATCAATGGCTATGAGAAGTACTTTGAAGCACTCAAGTAAGTCATTTCCTCAAATGAACCCCAAATCAAGACCACACATGACACACAAAGTTAAGCATCGTTTACTGCTCCTCCCTACTAACCAAGCCCCCAGATCCTTCTCCATCGCCCGATCTCATGCTCTTGGCGGAACCGCCGTCAACGCCCTCGCCCTCATCAACCACGCCCACACCCTCCTGCAAGACGCATATCCCGATGCTACCCCCCTTGAGAAAGACACCACCACGAGCGATCACCACCCACTGAACGCGGACGTACACCCCACCGCCATCTCCTTCCTCCTCAAACTCCTCCAACGCGAACTGCTGCGCTACCGCGCAATCGTCCACCTCCACAACCTACGCAAAGCCGAGCGCGAAGCCGCCAAGAAGGTCCCACAGCCCAGTCTCCTGGAAACGCTGGACACGTACCCGACGTACATTAACCCGCGCAATCTTGTGGAATGGCCCCCCAAATTGGCTCTAATTCCTCAGAAGCCCATCTTTTTGGATGTGGCGTGGAATTATATTGATTATCCGGGAAGGAGGAAGCATGTACCAGAGGATGAGGAGGAGCAGGGCCAGGAGGAGGCGGAGGAGAAGGAACCTGAAAAGGTTAGTCAAGAGCCGCCTAAGAAGAGGGGCTGGTTTGGGTTTGGGAGGTAGGGAATCAAATGATCTGGCTTTACATGTTACATAACTACGTACGTAGAGGAGGAGTGTGGAAACAAGGGAAAGTCTTCGCAATGATGGACTGATCGCCTTCAAAACACCACGAGATATCACATCAAGCTGCATGATAAGTTACTTCAGAGGGGGGATGTCATATTATCATCTAGTTAAAAATCGCACATTGTACATGAAAGAAGGCCAATCCAAACACTATCACTGTTCCCCAAAAAGCCGAAGCCAGACATACATGCCCCAAAGAAGCCATCCCATCTTTTGAAACCTAGTAACACAGACCCGAGAACTCGTCTCATAGAAACTTCTTGATGCTCCAACGCCGGGATTTTACCGTCAACCATGGTATGAAAAAAACATGGGCCAAAATAACTCGCAAAAACAAAAGTAGCAGCTTGAAAGCAGGTTATGTGTACAAATGGGGAGTCGGTGGAAAGAAAACCCCATAAAATTAAAACGTAGAAAGGGCATCCATCTTGCGTTGATGAAAAGCGTCATACACCAATATTCAAACACTCATCTCATTCTGCTTTTCATCAACCAAGAGAAGGCATGGTATTGCCGAAAACAAAGTCACCAATTAAGGCTTGGTCTCGCCCTTGTTCTCGCCCTCGGGCTGAGCCTGTTGCTCGCCAGCGTTGCTGCCCTCGCTGCTGCCCTCGTTGCTCGCGCTGCGGGACTTGTGCATCTTGTCAAAGAGGTTCAAGCTGGCCACCTGGAGCTCATCGGTCTTCTCCTTGATCTCAGCGGCGGTAGCGGAGCCCTCGCCGGACTGGTTCTTGGCGACGAACTCGCGCAGAGTAGCAATCTTCTCCTTGATGGCGTCGGCCTCAGTTTTGTCGAGCTTGTCGGCGTGCTCGGTCAAGGCGGTCTCAGTGTCGTTGAGAACGCTGTCGGCGCGGTTGGCCGCCTCGATAGCGCTCTTGCGCTCCTTGTCAGTCTCGGCGTACTTCTCCGAGTCCTGGACCATTTGCTGGATTTCATTGTCGGAGAGACCGGAGCCAGACGCAATGGTGATGGACTGGTCCTTGTTGGTGGACAGATCCTTGGCAGAGACGTGGAGGATAGAATCAGCATCGATGTCGAAGGTGACCTCGATCTTGGGAATGTTGCGACGAGCAGGGGGGATGCCAACAAGCTGGAAGTTGGCCAAAAGCTTGTTGTCCTTGACGAGCTCACGCTCACCCTGGTACACCTTGATGTCCACAGCAGACTGGAAGTCGGCAGCTGTGCTGTAGGTCTCGGACTTCTTGGTGGGGATAGTGGTGTTGCGGTTGATCAGACGGCTGAAGACACCTCCCATAGTCTCGATACCGAGGGACAGGGGGGTAACATCGAGCAGAAGCAGATCCCTGACCTCGCCAGAGAGAACCGCACCCTGAATGGCGGCACCAACGGCAACAGCCTCGTCAGGGTTGACAGACTTAGCAGGGTCGCGTCCAAAGATGCTCTTGACGGACTCGGCAACCTTGGGCATACGGGTCATACCACCAACGAGAAGAACTTCCTGGATCTCCTTGGCCTGAAGACCGGCATCCTTCAGGGCCTTGCGAACAGGCTCAATGGTACGAGTAATGAGGGGGTCAACCATCTTCTCAAGCTGAGCGCGCGAGAGCTTCATGTTGATGTGCTTGGGGCCCGAGGCATCAGCAGTGATGAAGGGCAGGTTGATGTCGGTCTGGAGAGAAGACGACAGCTCAATCTTAGCCTTCTCAGCAGCTTCACGGATACGCTGGATAGCCATGCGGTCACCCGTAAGGTCAAGACCAGAAGTCTTCTTGAAGTCGGCAACAATGTGTCGAACCAAGTGGATGTCGAAATCCTCGCCACCGAGATGAGTGTCACCGTTGGTAGACTTGACCTCGAACACACCCTGCTGAATCTCAAGAATAGAGATGTCGAAAGTACCACCACCAAGATCGTAAACAGCAACGACTCGGTCAGCCTCCTTGTCGAGGCCATAGGCAAGAGCAGCAGCAGTAGGCTCGTTAACGACACGGAGAACATTCAGACCGGCGATCTGGCCAGCATCCTTGGTGCTCTGACGCTGGGCGTCATTGAAATAGGCGGGAACGGTGACGACGGCGTTCTTGACAGGCCTGGACAGATAGGCCTCAGCGGTTTCCTTCATCTTGTTGAGGACGAAGCCACCAATCTGCGAGGGAGAGTAGTTCTGGCCACGGGCAGCGACCCAGGCGTCGCCATTGTTGTGCTGAACAATCTTGTAAGGAACTTCCTTGATGTCGCGCTGAACCTCAATGTCGGTGAACTTGCGGCCTATTAATCGCTTGGTGGCGAACAAGGTGTTCTCTGGGTTGACGACAGCCTGACGCTTAGCGGCGACACCAACGAGTCGCTCGCCGTCTTCGGCGAAAGCAACGACTGAAGGGGTGGTTCGAGCACCTTCCGAGTTCTCAATGATGCGGGGGACTTTCCCTTCCATAACAGCGACAGCAGAGTTGGTGGTACCCAAATCGATACCAATGACTGAGCCCTGCACCTTCTCACCCTCGGCCGCTGTGGATTCATAGCGGGCGAACCTGGAGGCCAGCGGTGATCTAGCAAAGGCAGCTGAGCGAGCAGTAATGGGAGTTGCTCGGGGAAGCTGTAGGAGATGGACGGATTAGCCGCATGCCACAAGCAGTGAGTGTGCCATCGTCAATGTTTGGTAAGGGAATCAGGGAATCACGAAGGAAGAACAGGCTTGTCAAACGGCGCGAAACTTACAGCTCGTGACAGACGCGAGGCCAGCATCTTGAATGTGAGGAGGGACGGGTATATTATTACAATGTGAAAAGACAGACACAAGCGGCGCGCTCCAAAGCAGAAAGGGTTATTTGAGAGATGGAGCGGAAGGGATGGTGGAAGATGAGAGCGGATAGTACGACGTTATTGAGGAGAAGAAGAGGTATGAATTTTTTTCAGACCCGAAAAAATGGATGACCCAGAGCCATAGAAGCCAAAGGAAGGAGAAGAAGCAGAAAAGGATGTTCTCCACTCAGACTGCGGCCTTACGGGGCGGATTAAGTATTGGTCCGGTGAAGGAACCAGGAGGTTCCGGCAATTTCCTAAGTCAATGCTCTCATCGCTGTCATCACTCACTCGTAGTCACGACTCACGACTCACGACTCAACGAGTCACCACGACTCGGACGCGAGGCTGGAATAGCTATAAGTTGATTGGCAGACTATGCGGAACATTTTGCCTCGAGGCCTCGGGATGGTTGGCTTTGATGGGAAGGATTTTGATGGCCAGCAATGCATATTTATCTCAATGATGAAGTCGTACCTACATACGGTGTACATATGCCGCCCTCGGCATACTGAATCAGCAAACACGTCACGGTGCCGCTGATGTCGATGTGCTTAGATCTTATTAGCCTGCAAGTTTCATCCGTAACGTCTCAGAGAGGCGCATATATCTATGTAGTGACTTGCGAGCAAAAGGGCACTGGAAGCGACGATAGCTCGAGAACAATATCAAGGACAATGAATCTTCGCCCGCCGTCTCACCGCCGTCCAGATAAGTAGACGGTGATGATTATCTGGAGCAGCAGAAAGCGATTAGCTAGACCATGACTTCGAGCCATGACTCCAGACCAGACGTCATTCTTTTCTAGGCCGCAAACGTCAGCCTTTAGCCTCTTTTCTCCTTTGGCAAGCGCCAGACATTTGCTGGTCAGTGGTGGACACGCTGCCAGAGTGCTTCGCTTCCTGCCTTCCAAACCTGCAATTCGGTACATCACGTAATTACGACGCCCTCAGACCAACCTTCACAGTCGCCGCCGCAACTCGGACCTTTGCGCTTTCGCTGCCTGTTCGTCTCGCCTCGCTGCATCGCCAGTCCACTTCCGTTCTCCTGTACGACTCTTTCTCGTCGCTTCTCAGTTCCCACTGTCGCCTTTGCCGCCTTGCCGCCCTGTTTCGTCACATCCCTGTCCTTGGCCGTGTCGTGTGCGGCATCCCATCGGCTTCCACACCGGTTCTCTCGCGCCTCCTCGGTTGACGATACCTACTCCCATTACATCCAGCCGGCCGTCAGCGGGCCTTTGGACATTATACTGTCTGCTCTTGGTGCCACTGGATTCCCTCTCGCAAAAGCGCCTGAAGCCCTGCACACATCAACTTGCGCTGCCAGTTCCCAACCCGGGTGCTCGCCGCGTCGCGGGCGAGCTTCAGGACGCCGGCATCCAACATGGCCCGCAACGATGATGGCTTGTTCGTTCATCCCTGTCTTCTCACCAGAATAAGTCCCATGGTTTCATCAGCTGCTTGGCTGGTGTATCGCCGAAATCACAATGGCACAACTCATTAACATCCCACCTACGTCGTAGGTTCTTCCACACCAAAAACATAGTGTCCGGAAAAGCACGCCGCCATTTTCGGATTCCTGTTCGATCGCAGTGCGTACTTGACCATGATGCCCATTCCGTTGCTCATGTTGCATCGCATCCCTCTTCTTGTACCGAGTCATGCAGTTTACTGACAGCGCCTCATGTGGACCAGACATTGGCAGCTGCGGTCGTTAATCGGTGCAGAGAAGCGAAATATAGTCTACTTTCCCAGCGGGGTGGGCAGCAACCACGTACAACGGCTCAACACATCGACAAACGAATGCGAGATCATTAAGCTCCTCTCCTTCGCGCCTCGATGCTTGGTCGCAGAAAATGGCTGGCTTTGCTGTGGCAGCGAGACGGGTGAATTTGTCGCCATCAAGTTGGACGAGGCCATTGAGAGCAACCGACAGCAGCAGTCGGGACAGCGGCTCGATGCCGAAACAAGGCAACGCGTGAGTCACGACGAGCCTCTGCTGACCGTTCTGGTCAATGCTCGCCGATCCAATACGAGCATGATCGCAAAGAGCATAAAGCTGGCAAAAGACCGCGTCAACTGTGTCACACTTTGGTTTCCCCCATCATCTGACTCCTGCCCCGGCGCGCATACGGAGCCGGTAGCTGTCCTGGCCAACAACGACAAGACCGTCCTCCTCGTCGGCCTCAGCGACTTCGGTCAGCGGGATGTGGTAGAACCTCTCGAGGTCATTGAATATCCTGATTTCGTGAACAGAGCTGTCATCTCCCCCGATGGGCGCATGTTGATTGGCATCCTTGACGACCCTTATCTGTATGTTCACGGGCGCGTTAGAAAGGAACCTCGGCAGGGCGATCGGTCATCGCATCCTGATGAGACTTACAGGTGGGAACTGAAGCAGAGGTATCTGTTGAAGAGCCAAAGAAAGGATGATCGCTCGGATAGTCGTGGTAGTTTTGCAGCTTGCTTTTCGGCTTCTGGCGCATACTTGGCAATTGGGACACAGCATGGCACGATATCCATATTCGACGCGACGCTCCTACTTGACTCTGATACAGACCCCCTCATTACGACATTTCTATCATCTCGTCCTGAAAGTGGCTCTGGAGCGGTAAGAGACATGGCTTTCTGTCCTGGACCATTTGACATTCTCGCGTGGACCGAAGACAGGGGCCGAGTAGGCTTTGCGGATATGAGAAGCAACTTTGAAATGCGACAGATTATTGACATCAGTGCGGAAGCTGATTTTCAGCATATCAACGCTATGGATGGAATAACTATCGATCCTCGACTGCTGGAAGCCAACGCAAGTGACACACTTGACGCAAACGACACACTTGGTCGTCGGCCACCCGATGTCTTGGAGACTCTTAACCGACCTCTCACGCCCCATGAAACGATTGTCTTGGAAGCTATCCAGAGTAATCGACGGAGGCTTGAATTGGTCGGCTCGAGAGACACTGAACCCCGAGTGCGCGGCGACGGTGGTCCCTCCGACTTGACCTGGGCTTACCTCACCAGCCTTCGCTCCGAGAATGGCGGCATACCAGGGCGCTTACGGCAGCGCAGTAACAGTACAGGTCGAGTCATGAACGACATTCTCGGCTCGTATAGGGAACAGCGCGAAAGATTGCAGCAGGAAAGAGCTCGCAACGCCGAGCAGCATCTACGCGAAGGAGGAGCCGACAACAATCCATCATCGCGGTCGGCCACGCAACCAGATCAGGGCTGGATGGATAGGATTGGGGAGACGATGGCAGCTATGCGATACCAGAGGGAACGACAGGAATCTTCTTATCTTAGTGTGCTTGAGGTCCTTCAAGCCAGAGAGCGGCCTGCGCATGAGGGAGAAAATGAAGACTCTTCGTTCTTCTATCCAGTAGCAATGCCAACTGCTTGGCAGGAGAGCGCCATCCGAGGGACATTAGGATCAGATCATGGGGTGTATGAAGTGCCCCCCTCTCCTGATAATACAGCTGGTCTAGCCTGGTCCGAGGATGGTTGTACTCTGTGAGTTTTCCAAGTTCCTACCTTCCCTCTTGATTTGTCTCCTGGACATGTACATGCTCTGTCCTCAAATTTAAAGGAACGGAGATGGCTAATCCTGTATGACTTGCTAGATTTGTCGGAGCACAAGACGGCATTTACGAACTCCAAATCAACGTCCACGGGCGGAAGTTCTGTCCCAGCATTACGATGAGCTAAGTTGATCATGCCAGCTTGCTCGGTTCAAAATTGTCCCACTCTATCTTATTTTCTTTGAAATAGCGTTCTTTCTATCATCTTTTATCATAGCGTTCTTTTTTTGTTCAAAAAAGTGTCCAGTTCCAGGTTGAAAATGGACGGCAACAACTGGCGTTATGGAGTTTGGTTTGGATTGCATATTGATGCCCACGCGCTCTCCCGTCAAGTCATTTTGTATACTTCACAGGCTGCTTTCTTTGGAAACCCGAGGGGAACATATTGCAAGAGGAGCCCGTCGTCGTAGATACTTCATTTGAACTGTGTCGAGGATGCTTCGAGCGAATTTATTTTTGTCGGCATGGTACCCCTCAAAGGAAAGCGAGCATATGGGAAATTGGTCTGTTTTATGGTATATTTTGGCTTTCGTATCTTTGTGGCTTTAAAAAATTGGCATATGGGGTCCTTTTCTTTATGTCTTGTTGATTGTCGATTTCAACGCGAGAGTCCGGACAAGGACCAAGCCATAGAGGGTGCCGGGCATGAGGCTTGGTGAAGCTGAAGCTGATGCTGCGCTTGTTGGAAAGCGTTTCCCGAGGGTATCTGCTGATGCTCATTTGTTTCAAACTACTTGTTTCTCGGATTTTTGCTTGCAGGACGTGGACAGAGGATAGGACGCGACACTGTCACTCACGAGTCACTTAGCCTATACTATTGCGCCTTGAATAAGCATGCGCTTCTCACTTGTATATTCTACCCATGTGACCATGCCAGTTTGAGTATAGATATTAGGGATACATAGCCAACGACTCACTCACTCACCGTACAACAGTTGCCTCACCCGTTCCCCAATCGCCAAACTACTCGTCAGCCCAGGACTCTCGATGCCCAGACAATTCACCCACCCCGGATAGTCAGGCTCAAGCCGAACCACAAAATCATTGAAATTACTGCCCATCTGGCCGGCACCCTTATACGTCAGCTTAGGCCGTATGCCCGCATAATCCGGCTGCAGACACGTCTCGTCCACGCCCGGAAGATACGTCTTGATCTCGCCAATCGCGCGCTCCAACCGAGCACTGCTCACAGACAAGTCATTCGGGTCAGACACCCATTCAATGTCCGGGCCGAAGCGTACTCGACCGCTCAGATCCAGCGTAAGATGGGTACCCAGCCCTGCCGCACCAGGGTTCGGCGCCGGATAGATGAGGCGCGAGATGCGGGGCCATGACTTTGAGTACGAAAAGTAATTCCCCTTGGCGTAGTACATGGTCTTGCGCTGCGCATCCGGAACAATCATATTGTGCACGTCCACAGCGCCCAGACCAGCAGCATTGACCACCGTCTCGGATGTGATGCTCGATATTGTAGCAGATGCGGAACCATCATCACCGGTGGCCTCATTTCTCACATCAACCTCCCACGACCCTGATCCATCACCATCACCATCACCTGCAGCACTTTTCCTCCTCACGCCTACAACTCGCGAATTCAGGGCAACCACAGCTCCCTTCTCCTCAAGAAGTCCCTCCAGCGCAAGCATCACCCCGTGAACATCCACGATTCCCGTACAGGGACTCTCCAGGGCTCCCTTCCGCGCTCGCACCCCCTCCCCGTGCGTCTGTACTTCCCTCTCGGAAAGCCACCTCATCGGGACGCCGATCCCGCGACAGTGCTCATACAGCTTCTGCAGCTGCTCGAGCTGGTCATCCGTCTGTGCGACGATCCACTTCCCCGTCCGTCGGTGGCCCACGCCATGTGTCTCGCAGAACCGGTACAGGAGGTCTCTCCCGCGGAGGCATAGTTTTGTTTTGAGGGAGTTGGGTGGGTAGTAGATGCCCGCGTGGATGACCTCGCTGTTGCGGGAGGACGTTTCTGAGCCGAGGGAGGGGTGCCGCTCGAGGAGGAGGGTGGAGGTGTTTGGTTGGAGGGAGAGGTGGTGGGCTATGGAGAGGCCGATGATGCCGCCGCCGATGATCTGGGAGAGGATTAGCGTTTGTTTTATTTGCAGTTGTGTAGGGACTGTGATGGCTGTGACTAGGGGGGCGTTTTATGTGATAGATACCTAATGTGAGAGGAAAGACGGGTATGGATTTGTGATGAGACTTTCTTTGTCAGGGAAGAGAAACAATGAAAGTCATGTGATGAGAGAATCGAGAATGGGTAAGGTTAGAGGAATGGGAATAGCGGTAGATAGTTAGAGGCGCCTCAAGGAAACCGTGTAAATCGAGTGAAGAACATTCCAATTTTCCTGCTGAGGCTCACTCACTCACTCACTCACCGTATGAGTAAAGTCAGCCTGCACAGCAGCCGTGCGACTAAAGCGCCGGCAGAGAATGGTTCCGGCCCCAGCAAGGGAAAAGAGCCTTGGCGTTCCTGGGCGTGCCATGGCGTGTTGTCCTACTTTGTCGCGCGAGTGTTCTGCATTGAATTGGACGCTTCATATCAAGCTGCTTTGCTTCTTTTGTTGCTATACTGAACCTACATTGAGCTGGTGGTGTGGGTTCACTGATACATAGGTTGTCGAGACGGGATGATGGGATGATGGATCCCGACGCCACGCGCGGAAATTCGGGTGTGGTCAGTGGTGGGGGGGGGGGGGGGGGGGGGGGGGGGGGGGGGGGGGGTTGGATCAATGGGCATTGGGCTTAGGACCTTAGGTACATACATACCTCCTACCCAAATTGACACTTATTTGTACTCTGTGCGACTTAGAACGGCAATATTGAAGTGAAACTCATCATCAGTTGTAGCTATGTAGCTTGAGAGTCTTGTTCATATTCATCATTTTCTCACATGCTGACACGCTTTAACATCGTATTCCTACGGGGTAGTCTTGCTGTAGGGCGCACGCCCAAGAAAAGATCGCCGACCTAGTATGTACCTAGATGGCCTGTGACCGTCGTACGCCATGCACACAATCCTGCCGCCAAAAAAAAGCAAAAAAGAAAAAGGAATGAAAGACAAAAGCCATCTTTTCATGGGTGCAAAAACTGTGCATAGACCAAGCCCACTTATGATCAGTCTTGTTGTCACCTGATACTGTCAAAGCTACAGCCAAATTACGACTCATTATTCTCAGTCTCACTACCCCTCTCCTCTTCTTCTGCCGTTGATGACTGGGTCAAATGGGACGGTATCGACGGCTCGGTGCCGATTCCGGGGCTCAGTGCTGTCTCTGCAAGTTGCTTTTCTAGCAAGGTAACATGTTAGTCGCGCTCTCTTAGGCTGCCCTCCACCCTCCACGGTGGGTGGTATTCCATACTTACCCAAGTCTCGAATACGATGGCGCAGCATTTGGTTTTCTCGTGTGAGCATCTGTGTTTCTGCCTGGTAGAATGCATTCTCGTCACGGCCGCCAAGGGCCCAATCTCCGCTCTCCTGGCTGACTGATGTTGCTCGTAACCGGGGAGAAGCGCCATGGCTCGAGGTTCTGGATCTGCGATGCACTGGCAGTTCTGCCCGTGCCATCTCCATAGATCCTCGAGGAAAAACCGGCGACTTCGAGTATGATCCGACCATATGACTGCCTGCTCCGTTGGTTTGTGAGTTGGCGAAGCCGTGGATTGGTCTAGGGGATGTTTCTGCGACTGGACTCTCATCGGCAATAGCATCACTGCTGTGATTAGGGCGCGATGACTGCAGTCGCGAAAGTTCCACTTGTTGCTGCCTTATCATATGTAAGAGCCGATTCTGTCCCATTTTCATCAGCATGATGCGTATCTAGGCGTTCGGTCTTTGTGAGAGTTAGGTTGAGCGCTCACCACATGGCCTTCCTGTTCCGCTTCAAGCTCCTGGTGCAGCTCTCCCAAACTAGGCGCCCGATGATGGTGCGGGTCGGCCATCAGAGGTGAACCTGAGAGCGGCTGTGGGCTGTATGAATTATATGCCGATCGTTCGTGAACCATCTCCCCGGGCCCAGGAACAGAAGGATCATTGAGCTGTAAGTTCGTGAGAACTGTCGAACGCCGTCTGTTGTTGTTTGGAGAGGACGAAATCCGTGGTAGTGAGCTGCTCGAAGATTCTACGTCCATAGTCAGTTTTTGGTTCTGATGAGCTTGTGATGAAGTGGAAAACGATGGTGCGTACGACGCGAGGGTTCCCGCTGCAGGCCAGCGTTCATCGTGGCGGCTGCTTGCAATGACATAGACGCGGATCGTAGTGAACTGGTTGGCGAGTCTGCCCTGGCGAGCGAAGAGCCGTCGTCGTTGGCTGCCATGATGTTGATTAAACGATGGATGGTTACAGCAGGACGTGATGTAAGACGAGTAGTTTATGATTCGATATTGGCTTGTGGTTGACTATCCGGGCTCAAATGTGTAACTTTCCTGTGTCCGCGTTGTTCGTTATTCGCCGTTTGTGGGGTCGTATGTTTAGCAGTGGATCATGATGGACCATGGAATCTGGATGGTGACGGAGCAAAAGTGGGAGTGTGCAGGTGGCAGAGCGCTTTGGCGGCTGTAGGCGGCTGTAGGCGGCTGCGGTCGTTGATGTGATTGATAAGCAAACGTGATGAAACATAACGTCATGCTGACTTGGACGAGACGATTATCCCAACTCATTGGGTTCTTCTCTTCCCAGTCCAAGGTCGCTGAATGCCCATTGCGGCTAACGTGCGCGGCGTCTATAAGAGAGTCTCTTTTAAAAAAACAAGCGATTCGTCTGGTCTCTCTGGTATTCACTCCGTTTGCCAGAGGTTCGCGTCTTGTACGCACACACAAGCCATATTCATCTTACCCTGTACAATTTTTTTCAACTGATATTCGGCAACCACGGGAAAGGGCATCGTTTCAACAGAGATACCACTGAAGGGCGTGAGTGTGCGATTTCATCGGTGGATTAAAATAAGCACAATACTCTCTTGCCGACGCTTGCCGACAAAGTCATGGCGTGATCTAAATCGGATCAGTTCAGATGTCCAACGAGTGCGACATCATATGAAGGATCTGATCAGCTAAATAGTCGAAACACCTGTTATCGAACCAAAGGTTGAAACGAACGGGTAGATTGAAGAGTCGAGCCCCTGCTCACACGAATGTTTCAACTTCGACGGGCCGTGGACGGAGGATTGTGCGGGGAGCCACATGCAATTCTGGCCCTGTGCTGGCCGTGAACTTTGTCCGGAAGGCAGAAAACACAAATGAACACAATCGGGAAATCGGGAAACGGCCCAACGGGACATCATACATGACTATTGTCTCACGCCGGAACTGGTATGTATGTATCTGCTCTCCGAAGGATCTAGGTATGCACAGCCGCCATCACATGTCCCAGTCACATGTTTCATTACCTAACGAGGTATGTACACATCCAGCACATCACATCTATGTATGTATGTATGTATGTATGTATGGATGGATGGATGTATGTATGTACATACATACTTACCTACCTACCTAGGTATCATCGTTACACGCTGGTCAAACATAAAGTCATTGCCGAAGCCGCATGGCGCGACGCGTTAGCAGAACTTAGCACCACCAGAGGTACCAGGGGCGCGAAGCATGTTGGAAGCAAGCAATTGGCAAGCAGGACTATGTACGGAGTACATACATGTTATACGTATGTAATTTTGAGTCTGGTCGACCACAGACAGACCCCATGCTAGTCTGTATCGCGGCCCTTGGTCAGAGCAATGTGGTACGATTCATGCCTCATCTTCTTGCCATCGCTCAGTCGAGGATAGACAGGTTTCGAGGTCAAGGAGGCAAAGATCACATCGCGGTTGGTAAAGAAATAGGTAAACGGTAAGACAGTGGCCCATTGCCCGAACGTCGATCTAATCTACGTACCTATATACTCCGTAACAAAGAAAGGATTGCATGTCGTTGAAGCTGGCTGCTTCTGCTTTCCGGAGACTGCGGAGCAGGGGCACCACTAGCAAGGAGTCTCGACGGCCTCCCGGGGAGCATGGGTGCCTGTAGCCGAGGCCATGAAAGAGCTACAGCCTACAATGAAAAAGGTAGGTAGACGAGACGAGGAACACGTTGCACGCTGCGGTTGAGAGCATCGCCACACCCTCCAGGGCATAATTTAGTAAATATCTCGACCAACTCAGTGTGCGATGACATATTCGGCGCACGTGTTAATTACCTACTTGCATTGACTCCGGCAATGACGCATGTTGCACTATGCAGGTACCTAACTTGCTTGTATGTACTTACGGAGTAGCCCCTCCTGCGAGATTGCAGTCTTGAACATGCAGCCTATGCAGGTTCCTTTGCACTGTCAATAGTGCCTTGAAGAAGTACCTGCAGCAACCTTTGCGATGCAGTTGCAAATTGTCGGGTGGGCTGCAAACTAGAGCAGCTACGAATGGAGATAGAGCCGATTGAGGTCGGCTCTGATTACATGATGGCGTCTGTTGGTTATCGCGCCAGTCATGATTGATCATCGTTCGTGCCGCCCTCAGTGTTCACCTCAGAGCTCATCTCATCAGAGACAATTCGAGAGTATCAAAGCGTTGGCTTGGTCCCTTGGTACCCTTGGCCGGGGGGTATCGTGGAACTGCCGTAAGTGACGGTAAATACCCTGTTTCGTAGCTCGTGGCCGTTTGATGGAGTCTGGCTAGCGCGAGGGCCGCGTGGGCTAGAGCCAATCGTGATACAAGTTTGCCCCCGTTGCGCTCCACTTGCTGTCCCCGCCCACTTGCCCTTCCCCCGGGCCCCGACGAAAAAAGAAAACAAAAAGAGGAAAGAACCCTGTCTTGCTTCTCTCCTGCTGGTTACGCGACGACCGAGCACCTGCATCATGCTGCATGACTTCCGATTCCCGAACCGAAAAGTCGACAGCAAAGTTCAAGAGCAAAGGCCCAATAACCCGACCGAAGATGGCTGCACTGTCAGTTCCGACGCCCTCAGTGTGTTCTTAACGCGAGGATTGAAACTCAAAGATACCTACCAAACTTGGAAGCTTGACACGAGATTCCTCTTCCAAAGAACCCCGGTCAACATCTCCTTTGGGCCAGGAAAGCCAGCATGCCTGCAACCTGCAGCTCTCGAACGAAGCCAGCAGCCGCTGCAGCCTGCAAAGCCGACTTAACCTTCACGTTCCATCTTTTCCGATGCATCAACCAGTTTGTGCAACCCCTGACCTAGACCCAAGGCAGTGCCTAGCCGTGCAACCGTGCTTGCATGGGTCTTGGCAGGGACACGACGGCGAGATGAAGTGGAAAGTACTCTACATTGGCTGTCTCTGTCTCACATGCTCTGTCGTTGTGCTTCTCTTATGATGCATGTGTCGTGGACGGAGCAGCCAAACGCCATGAGCAACCCGCCCTACGGGCAAATCAATTGAGGGCCCACCTTATCGCCAACTGCCTGGGAATGCAAAACAGGCATGGAATACGGGATGCTTTGACTCCGTGCGGGACGAAACAATACAAGAATGTCCCGCCGTGCTCCGTGTAGGACGATGTGATGTGACCTATCTATGCTAGGCAGAAATCCACGGCATTGGGCCTTCATTCTTTGCGTTGGTATTCCTTCATCGCCTTCGTGATAGGGCCTCCTCAAACATAATTGTCTCTTATCTTGTATTCATCATCACGACTGTCTCTGAGTCAGCCATTGCTTCTCTGGATCGCCTTCGCCTCTTCGTATTGTCTCTGAACCCTTCCGATATACGCAACCTCGGACGATAATCAAAGGTGGCTTGCGGCTATCGACTCTATCAAAGCTGTGCTCTCACGTGTCTCGTGCTTGCTCTGCTAAGTTGTCTTCTCCCTAAAACAAACTCAAGGGTGTTTTGCCGAGAAGAAGAAAGAGGAGGTAAAACTGAAAGGCACGCTTATAAGTCCCGAGGTGGTGGCATTGCCTGTCTCCCCCGCATGGAGTCTTGGCGCAGCTTTCTTGTCTTGTTTTATTCAACAATCTTTAACGACATCGGCACATCAGATCCTCTTGCTGAGCTGACACACTGTCACGACCACTGAGCACCACGTATCATGACGAACGAGTCCTTGGCCGATGATGTACAAGGCTTCCCCAGGAACAAATTTCGAGGTCCTCGAGGACCAGGCATTGATCACGCAGCTGAACTCGAAAATCGTATGCCGATTATGCAGGAGAAAGTTGAAAAGTCTGGTGGTCGTGAATCGAAATTGGGGTTTCGGAATATCTTTGCAAAGGCGAGGCTGAGTAGGGATGTGCATGCATTAACAGATCCAACGGGTTCTTTCAAGTCGGTCCGTTCGCGAACATCTGTCACGAATCTCGAGCAACCACCTGCACCAATCCAGCGGAACACTTCGCAGCTGGACGACTTTTATTGGAAGCCATTGCCACCTACAGCTGAAGACTCCGAACAAGGGCAAATGCCGCAGCAATGTGAGCCAACTGGGCCGATGGGAATGAGGGCGCCATCAAGAACTGGGTGTTATCTCCCGAAAGACTCGTTCCCGTCTTGGTCTCTGCCACCCTTACTTCAAGCCTTCCCTCAAGCAGTCCGTCATATCACCCTACCAGCAACATCGCTGACTGCAGAAGTGATTTTGCGCATGAACGGAAGGAAAAACAGTGTCCAGGGGATTGGAAACGAAGACGCATCGTTCAGTGCCACGGATCCAGACCGAGATAATGCCGCGGGAAGTGAAGAGAAGTCCAAAAAGAAGAACCGGTCAAGAAAAGCCGCCTCAAACACCGGATTGAAATGGACTCGAAAGCTTTACGTCTTGGTATCAGGACATCTATTGCAATACCCTGCCGAGGGCCACTACGATCGACTGCCGGAGAAAGCACTCCGCCTAGGACCGTTATCTGCTGCTTTTGCTACTGACGCCATCCCTGGCTGCCACTGGGTAATACAGGTATCATCCATAGCCGCCATGGACGATGCGCCGGCCCCTGTTGCAACATCCCGCTCTATTTTCTCCAAGCTATCGTTCCGCACGACGGAGAGACGAGCTGCGACTAATCTGCTCATGGTTTTCGAAAACGCAGAAAGCATGGAGGGTTGGATTGCGACCTTGCGAACTGAGATCGAGAAGCTGGGAGGACCAAAGAAACTATCCGAGACGGGCAGACCTATCACTGTGATTGAAGAAGGTCTATCAACAGAGCCCGTCAGCCCAAGGACAACCATAGCTCGCGATTCATTGCGATTTGCGAGCCCGACAGGATCACGAAGAAACAGCAACAGTCGTCCCGGACAAGGGTGGGCGCTGGGAGAAAAGACGAATCACAGCGTGGCGTCGACTCGAACAATGAGCTCGGGCGGCATTCGAAACCAGTCGTTGGACGACGTTTCCACCATCAACAGCATCCTATCTCAAGACGAGCGCCATTTAGATAGCTTGAGAGAGAACTCAAATCGTCTCTCTTTTCTTTCTTCTGGGCAACGGACATTTGTCACATCCAGCGGTTCTTCCCTGAACAGCTCTCCAACGCACGATAGATTCGCAGACGAAGGCGCTGGAGTTCCTGAAACTACGCTGGCAGAAATAAGAGCCAAGCTCAATGCGTTCGAAATGACCAGTCGAAGAGGATACGTACATCCCCTAGACCCTTTTTCAGATGATGCCAGCTACCGAGCTACGTCGCGTGGAGCCGCTGTCGAGATTGATGAAAGGACGATGTCGCCAGTCCGCGCTAAACCCGCACCCACCCTCACCATCCCGCCTATTTCGAGTCAACGCCATATATTTGTCTCCAGACCGAGAAGCAGAGCTGACACAGGGTCTCCCGGTGCATTTCGAGATGGCGGGAACTCACCTGGACGATCAAGCCAAGTACAGGCCACGCCTATGCAGTCAGTCCATCACCTATCAGTCGTGACGGACTCGTCTGCGGCCAGACCGATAGTGACGGAGCGATTGCATGCATATTGTGCATCTCCTGCTTCCTTACGCGGAGGCCCTGAGAGGCAAGAGTTGCGTTCAATCTCCCGCGGACGGGCCTCCCATCTTGACAGGCCTTTGCCTGAAATACCCCGTGAGCTCCCGCCTTTGCCAACGGAAGAGACTGGCTGGAGCCATAGTCCGCGCAGGTATATGAGCACGAGTTCACTTAGACAAGGGCCGTCGTCGCCGTCGTCGAAGCCGAATGCGACGTCCCCCGCTATGCCACATATTGCCAGCATGCTGGCACCCAACTGCGCGCCTGCTGGTGCGGAACTGCAAGGACACAGCAGCATGTCATTAGAACCCGCAAAGGGATTGAGCACGGGCTCCGGCTCTGTTTCGGCTTTGCGGTCGTCTAGGTCATATGATTTGCACGTCTCGGCAGCCTTAAAGGATGTCGCTCCAGACTCATATGTCATAACTACTTCCTCAGAAAAGCAAGCTCTGGGTCGCTTCGTTGATGGCGATCAAACCCCAAGATGTACCTGCATTCAGGGTCGTCGTTCCATGCCTCAGATGGCTGCCACTGGGCCTCCGCCAGCCCCTCCGCCGACGCGGGCTTTACCACCCATTCCGCACAAGCTGTCCTTTAGACGCTAAGCGAACTGAACTATTAACGATTACACCTACTGTCATTGAGAGGGAAAAACAATCTTATCATGCCTGCTTTTCTTATGTTAGATCGGATTAAGCGAAATGTGCGGCGTTTGCGCAATGATGTCCTGGAGCAGCACTACTTTGGCCATTCTACACGAGAAACTTTCTTTTTCTGCCTGCTCTTAAAGAGAGCCGTATTTTCATTTATTTATCTACGCTGGCCAGATGACGAGTCACGACTTGATTTTTCTTATGTTGATACTTGATGTATATAGAGATTGCCTAGAGGAAAAAACGGGGAAGCACCCCAATATTTGTTATCCGGAAGGAATATAGTGCGCATTATTTATGCCGTTATGCGGGAGGGATTTCAAATTTGGTTACCGCGAGCATAGCATGGAGAGAGAAAAGCATCAGGACACATTTATATCATGTAGAGGATTGACTTATCAATGAAGATGGCTGTGAAACGGGATGTATCTGAGTCATGTGTGTTGTAGATGCAGATGTACACGCATATACCCATCCTTTATTCGTATCGATCTCGTAGTCCGGCTGCTGCTCGATAATGGAACGATATCCCTGGATGTGTGTTAAGCTTTTCGCCATGCAAAGCAGAAAATAAACTACATGGGCAGCAAACGGGCCACGAAATCCTTCATCTTTGTATAAGTAGTATGTACCTATGGACTTACGTAGTCAAGTGAACCTTATCCTGCTTCTAGTGCACAGCCAGACTCCAGAGTCGAACGAAGCTGAAAGTCTCGACTGCATGGAAAAAGGGGAAGCGCCGAAGCGGCGGTGTCGGAGGTACGTACATACCACGCAGGCGCTGGCGCATTACTCATCAGAGCTGGGATTCTGTCACGGATTAGGTAGGTATTGTGCCTGATTCTTCTAGGTATGGATCTAGATTCTACAGGAAACAGAGATGAGGGCTACCCTACTTGATAGGTGAGAAGAGAAACATCTCCAAGGTTCTACATAATTTACCTAGGTAGTGATTGTGTGTTGAAACTTGAAACTTAAGGCTTACACTAAAAATGCTTCGGAGATGAGAACTCGGTATCGTGCCAAGTTTTGTGCAAGTTAAAACAAGAGCTTCGACTCTCGAAGAGGGGATTACTTGAAAGAATAGACGAAGCGCAATTGAGGCTTTGAAAGACTCCTAGATGATGGTTGCCCACGTGCCAGCATCTGGTCGGTGTCCACTTCATACATGACTCCTGCGATACGCCGATACCTAGGCAGGTAGGTAGATTTCGCATGAAGCGAGCGGGGGTCGAGATTGGAGATCAAGATTGAGGATCAAGACTGGAGATCAAAATACCGGGAGGCCAAGACTGGGGTTCGAGAGTCCAGAGTCCAGAGTCCAGAGTCAAGAGTCAAGACAGGAAATCGAGATTGGGTCGCCAAACGGGGATTCCAACGGGGTTAAATAAGTAAACGGGCATTCAAACGGAGTGCATGAATATACGGAATAACATACCTACCTAGGTATGTATGTACATATGTACTGTACATGGCCTGGCGACTCGGGATGCTCTATTAAGTACAGGGGAATAATAGGATCGATGCGTCATGCACAACAAGCCTCCTCAATGGGGTTCTCGTCCAAAAATATACAACCTACATACCTACATCTATATTGTACATATCTGCATGTACGGAGTATGTACTCCGTAGAATCTCCGCGGGTAAATAGCACGCGTCTGAAGCCTGTAATTACATACATTGTACGGAGTACTCCGTACAATTACATGTACATACATACCTATAACCCTCTCGGATAATGTCCTCCCATGCAGTTGCTTACTATTTGCACTCAGTGCTCACATGCCCCGATCCGCCACGTGCTGCTTGGAATGCAGATAAGTTGGGGGGGGGGGGGGGTGCGCCCTTTCGGGGTGGGCGGCTTTTTTTGAGATGGATAATGAATTCATGGTTGACTTTTAGTCCGTAGGAGGTACTTTAGGTACCTAGGAGGTATGGACTACCTAATGGAGTAGGCCCGAGATGCGTCAATGGATGGGGGTTTGAACTTTGACCGTTGGATTGGGGAAAGAGCAACCAAGGTCCAAAACTTGAAAAAGTGAGACTAATCGCGCAGATACAGAAGGGACAGGAATTTGAATGGCCGCGCGTGACTTCCGTTTGTACAGAGTTAGGTAGTGATTCGTTTGATCGATCAATAGTAATTACTAATACTGCTTTGGGGCTTGTGTTTGGGGACGCCATGCATGTTTTAAAAGATCTTGACATGCCTCTTTTGCTCTGCTTTCGGGATTCTGCAAAGGTCTACATATCTCGATTTGCATCACAGATCTCCTGCCATTACACCACCAGAGCGTTCAGGCGATTACAAGGCTAATCGGGGCGCGATTCTAAGAAAACATACATATATATAAGAGAAAACAAAATCATGGCACCGTTACGATATTTGGGTGCGGCATTGGCCTTGTATACCGGCGTGGTCATCGCAGCGCACTGTGAGGGCCTCAAGCCCAAGTCGAACCCCCAGGTAGCTCCCGGCTTGCAGTTCAAAGTCTTGGCCAACAACTTGCAGCGTCCACGAGGAATTGTCTTTGACCCCGAGGGCAACCTGTTGGTAGTCGAGGGCGCCGGGAAGGGCATCAGACGTATCGTGCTGGATGATGGGGAAGGCCTCGATACGTGCGTCGTATCGAGCAAACAACTTGTCGCGGAAAGTAGTGTATGCTATGCCATGAACTACTACCTAACAAGACATGCGATACATTTGCACCCGCGGGCCAAAAGGATGCAACTTCTGCAGGCTTTGGGGAAAAGATTGCTGACAATTCTCATTTCTTTCGTAGTTGAACCACGGTATTCAACTGTCCGCGGATGGCAAGACCCTATTTGCCTCGTCAGTCAACGACGTCTATGCGTATGATTATGACGCATATAAAGGCACCGTGGGACCCTCGAAGCGCATCATCACTGGCATGGAGCAAACGGATCATGTCTCGCGTACTCTCCTGATCCCCCAACATAACTCGAATCTACTGCTCGTGTCGCGGGGCTCCAATGCGAATATTGATACCGGTACCGCAGAGGTGGGCTCCGCGAGGAGCCAGATTCGCATCTTTGACATCGAGAAGCTCCTCAAAAGCAGCAGTGCCGTGCAGTATTCAGACGGACGAGTGCTCGGATGGGGCCTCAGAAACAGTGTCGGCGTGGCGGAAGATCCCACCACGGGGTACATTGTAAGCCATCCCTGACTTTTCGTGTAGTTGTCATCTTCTCGAGAGGAGGATCGAAGCCGGCTGACACACATGAACGGGGTAGTGGTCTGTGGAAAATTCCATTGATGAGATGAAGCGCAAGGGCGTCGACGTGCATAATAGCAATCCGGGCGAGGAACTCAATTTCCATGGCCTCCCCAACGATACTACAAGTAAGGTGTATGGCAAGAGTTATGGCTATCCGGCGTGTGTGGCCATTTTCAATGCCTCCGAGATTGAAGGATTTCCAGGAGGAGCCAAGACAGGACTGCAGATGGCGGGAGATCAGATGCCTGCCTCTTATACAGACGAATGGTGTAAGACGAATACGCTGGCGCCGTATATCACGTTTGGATCTCATCTGGCGCCTCTTGACATCAAGTTCACGCCCAATGGCCAGTCTGCCCTGATTTCCTTCCACGGGAGCTGGTAAGTCTTCCGGCAGCTGGATCTAGACTCGCCAGGGACATTGCTGACGATTTCCTCTTGCTAGGAACCGCAAGCCCCCGAATGGATATCGCCTCAGTCGCGTGGCCTACTCCAACGGATTTCCCTCGGCAGACAGGCAGAGCCAGAGCGCAGAGCAGCAGTTGATGTGGAACAAGGACAATGCACTTTGCCCAGGGAAATGTTTCCGGCCGGTCGGACTTGTGTTTGACGATACCGCAGAGCGGTTGTTCATGACGAGTGACACTTCAGGGGAGCTGTATGTCATCACTTGGACGGGTGCACGCGAGTGACGAGTCCCGGACTCACGAAGCTCCCGGATGCTGCGTTAGGGTCGCTAGGATGCAGGTGAGGCAGCGGGAGCTTGACATGCAGGCCATGCGATGATTTTTATAAGTTAGGTTAGAAGGTTGCATCGCTCTCGACGAATATGAGGAACGTAATAGATGGACTGATTGGCGTCCATGCTTGTTGCTGCCGGCTTGTGTCTTCTTTCTTTATCTCTTGCTCTCTCCCCTGGCTTCTTTGTTCAGCGCGTGGCTGTACCGACCGAACTGAAAAGTTCATAGCATCTTGAAGCAGCAATCCGATAGGGTTCAGATAACGTGAGTTGTATTTCGTGCATGGTGTCAGGTGGACGGCTGACAGAAATTAAGCGAGCTGACCCGGAGACATCACTGATATCTATAGCCGCCCGCACCAAAATTGAGATGACATCTCAGCCTGGCTGACAACCAGCTGACACACCCAAATAATAGCCTTAGTAATCCAATTATTGGCGCAAATTTCGCCCTTAGGCACTGCTGCCTTCGCGATTGCTGCAACCCCGCACAAAGAGCTCCAATGCTATATTTACAGCCACCCCAGCACCTCACCTGTTCCTCAACTTCCATATCATTTTACCTGTACATCCTGCTCGAAACACCGTAAGCATGGCGGATCAGCTCGAAAGAAACCTCAATAATGACACGGCGGATTTTCGCGCGCACCAAGCCGCCTTGAACCTTACCCAAACCAACCGCCCCAAGAACACCTCTCGTAACTACGATCCCATAGTCAAGGAGTGGCGAGAATGGTGTTCCAGACATCACTATGAAGACGGCGATTTGGTGCACGAACGCAAGCTCGTCAGGTTCATGACGGAGGAAGTCATAAATCGCCCGTTGCGCAAGCAAAAGAAGAAACGAAAGCGCAATCAGAAAGAGGAGGACGACAATGATACCATTGATCCAGATCTGTTGGCGGCAGCTCAATTGAGTCAACAATTATCGAACTTGCAGAGCTCCCTGACCGCCATGATTAGTACCGGTTTTGAAAAGCAACAGCAGTACACTCAACGGCTGGAAAGCAAGCTCGATGACTTTCTGGAAGGCAGAATAGCCTTTCAAATGACACCGGTGAAGCTCAGTCATTTAGTGAAGACGGCCGTGTCTATGGAACGGGGGGGTTCCAGTACTAATAGTATAGGTGACTCTATTTCTACTGCACCCTTACCTATCGACCCCCGGCTTGATACATCGACTTCCACTCAAAACGCTGCGGTAACAACGTCATTCGCGACGCCGTCGGAGCGACCTGAGTCTTCCTCTTTGGCAAATAGATACTCTTTGAGTCGCAACATTCACAAGGTCACCGATCTACACACGGAGTGGTATGTTGGCTACGGTACTCAGCCATCAATAGCGTCATTGAATGACGAACACGGTTGCATGTGGCGCAAAGATTGGCCCGGCAAGGACCGCGAGTTCTATTCAAAAAGGCTTGCTATTATGAAGCATGTGGGGGATAAAGCCCACCAAGGGGGCTCTACAAAGGCCGCCGCAGCTGCTCTGGAAGAGTATAGAGTTCAGCATAAGCTGACGTTAAATGCCCTGGCCATGAAGATACGCAAAGGGGATCTATAAAGGCCGCCGCAGCTGCTCTGGAAGAGTATAGAGTTCAGCATAAGCTGACGTTAAATGCCCTGGCCATAAAGATACGCAAAGGGGATCTAACTCAGAGGTTTACGAACATTTACGAATATGGCACCATGATTTAATGAGAAATGTAACGAGAAACGGCTTTATCCCAGTTCATTTGGGCTTTTTGTACGGCTATTTCGATGGAGATATCTCAATATTTAGCTAGCATCCCGTGTGTAGATATCGCAAATTTAATGCTATGAACCATGCAGCCTATATACTATATAAACCATGGAGATGGTCAAAATATCTCAGCCAAATGTATCGATTTTGCACCAATATTGGTGGGGAGCAGGGCTCGTCCGATCTTATTTCCGAAAAAGTAATGTTTCATCCGGCTGACACCCGCGGATCAGCTTACTTACTAATTTGCCCCATGAGTCCATGACATCCATGATCCTCCTGCCTGATATCACGGTCCCGACCGACAAGCCGAAGTGACCAATTGTGTGCCCACTGTGTAGCCGCCGAAAGCCCTCACGGCTCAATTGGTCCGAAGCCACACCAGTGACACCACCACCACAGAAGAAATACGACCATCCATCTCATCTACAGAGTATACCTATATACATCGTGTTCCAAGACATAAAAAATGGACAGCAAAAATTCACATGACGTTCGTGGGCTCATATCCTATTTCAGAGACGAAGATGGCAAAAAATTCCTGTGCGGCCAGTGTGACTCGAACACACGACCTTCAGATAGGCATCCGTAGGATTGAAGTTTGACTTCAGTCTGACGATCTCCCAGCTAATCTATGGCCGCAGGGGGATTGTTGATGGACGTTCCGATTAATTTGCATTATAAAGGCCCAAAATCAGCCACCTCGGTACCTACACCATCCGCCTCCATATCCGCACTGCGCAGCCCGTCCTGCCGTGCAACGCCACCTCATGTACGCGAGCTAATCGGGCAAAGTATAACATACAAAGAACTATATATACATATTTGAAAGGGAACATCCTGATTCGACAAGCCTACAAAGCACAAAGGCCCAAGTCAAATACGCGTCTCCCCCGCAACCGGCTGCATAGCAACAATCATGCCTCGCGTCTCTCAAGTTCAACCGATGCCAAAGGCCCCAAGCTCACAGGATGAGGCGGCTCAGTCGCGTTGGTTGATCTCGCGGCGCGCATCCTTGCTTATGTAGACGCGGTGCAGCAATACAGGGGGATCGCATGCACTTACATAACACCGCTTTTCTGAGGCTTTTTCTTTCTTCGTTGCTCTGATATTCCTTCTTCGGGGATAACAAGCCAGGTGAGACTGGCCGTGAAGACGCGCGAGTGGAATTCAACTTCTGCCTTTGCTCACGAGTTGGCGCGGGATTTCTCTTTTTACTTGAGTGATTTTTTCCCCCAGGGAACTTGTTCTTGTATGGAGAAGGAGAGGATAGGATAAGCGAAAGGAAAGGAAAGGAAACTTAGGAAAGGAAAGAAAGGAAGGAAGGAAGGAAGGAAGAAAGAAAGAAAAAGGCGCACTCGTTTTTGAAGTTGTTTAGACTGCTGGAGAAGAACGAGGCGAGATGCCTGTTTTGCAGAGTCGAGCGCAGGTCCGGCATCAAGCGCGACAAGAAGCACAATCACAATCGCATCAACAGCCACAACCACAACAGCAACAGCAACAGCAACCACAACCAGAAGCGCAATCACCGCCACCACAACAAACTCTCGCCTTCCTCAACCGCTCCCCTCTCCCTCAAACACAACCTACCTTCATCGCCATCCCTTCCACATACAACAACCTAGCCAACTCCCCCTCCCCCGGCATCGTCATCGGCGTCATCCTCGGCACCCTCATCGGCACCCTCCTCCTCCTCTTCCTGCTTTGCTCAGCACTCGGTTTCGGTCCCGCCGCGCGGATACTATCACGGTCCCGCGCTCACGCCCAGTCCATCTCCAATGCCAGCAACACCACGAATACAAACCTGCCGAGCACCCGCACGGGCCGCACGCGGAGACGATCTCGGAACGGCAGAGAAAAGCACGAGGTGCGTACGACGAAGAAGAGGAGGCGGCATCTACGGCCTGAGCGGTCGGCCGCGGGGAGGAATCCTGGACCTGGGACTGGGCCTGTGCCTGTGGTGCCGCCGAGGGTGTTCCGGGATGATGGTACGCTGGATGAGGTAGTTGTGATTGAGGAGCATAGTCCGCCGCCGCGGAGAGGGAGAAGTAGCCGAGGGGCGAGGCGATGATTTACATACAGGTGGACTCGATTCGACGGGGGGGGGGGGGGGGGGGGGGGGGGGTAATGTTAGTACTTGGGTATCAGGAGGGGCGTGGGATCGAGGTGTGGACGAGGTGCTGATACCCTTGGACCTTGGACCGTGAGCCTTTTATGGGATGAATAGGTGTTTTTTGTTGACGTGGCATGCTGTGGCATGCTGTGACGGGCGAAGCTTTTGTCTTTATATTCGAATTTTGAGGGGAGGGGGGCGTTGCGCGGCTCGGCTTATCACCGACGGATAGCTTTATAGACTGGTTCGTGCATCATGTATCTTATCTGGAAATAGCGCATGTACATACGTCTCGCGTGTTCGTCGTCCTCGGCTCCATCACAGCCGTGAGTGACAGCGATACGAGTACGTCGTGGGGGTCTCATGTCGCTCGGGGGTAAATAAGCAGCGGCCACATCTTGCAACCAAAAGCAGACCGACAACGGAGGAAGAGGAAGAGGATACCCAATCCTAGGCTCGAGGTCAGCCTTGACCGACGTGGTGCCATGCATATCCGTCTTCGTTCCATCTCCCAGCCAAGCGGCGACTTTACTATGTCTGTTTCCAGCATGTCTTGGACCTCGCCATAAAGAGGGACGGACACCATGTTGTCGCGGCGCTCATGAAGCCGTCGTGAGCGACGTCTGTATCGGTATAAAGTCACAGAGATCAGGTACTGAGATGGTTCCGGCGCAGTCCTGGTTGACGGTTCCTCTTGTCGTCCATTTACATCAGCGGCACACAACCTGGAGAAACTTGGTCTTCCATAGCCATCAATCGAGTACTGACTCCAATGCTAGTACAGCCGTGAGTAATGCCGTTATGTATCACGAAAGACAGCACCAACATGATCAATGTGAAGCGCATGCAAGGGTAGCTTCGTCGCCGGAATCAGTCTCGTATAGTTTCGTGCGCTGAGGTGACGTAGGAGGCCGGCCGATAAACGTACGTCCTAACTCTGCAGAAGTCACTCGTACACGTATTCTATGCAATGTTCTTTAGTGGCCTCTTCTATTCTGCTCTGTGTTAGTATTCCGTCAAGGGCTCATGATGGGACCTCGACTCGGCCAAACCAGAACAGCACTCGGATAGAATAGAGAGCTGAGAGCTTGATGAACCTTGAGTAGCGCCGATGTGGCCTATCATCATCAATCTTGTGCTTCATGCTACTACTCCCGTACACACGCGCATTGAGTCATGCCTCTCTTGCATGAAACGGTGGCCAATTATCAGGATCTCGTGGCCGAGAACCCCCCCCCCCCCCCCCCCCCCGCTTTCTTTATTCTTTGCGTCATCGACTTTCATTTACATACCTGCGTCGGTGCTTCTTTGGACTTCTTCGTCATTCTGAGTGACGCTGTACACATCGTACATGTGTGAATGTGAACGTGCATATGCATGCGCGTGTACATGTTGGCGTCCAGGGAGGGGTGTTCTTGTCAGTCGACCAAAGCACCATTGCATCATGACATACAGCCTCGGAGCCGAATCTCGGTAAACAATTTGAACGAATTGCTTCGACTGAAACCTGGATCATATGTGCCAAGAGCTGTCTTTTGTTGTTGACGGGAAAAGAAGAGAGGTCGACGTCGACTTTGTCAGATTGGAGAACGAACGAGCTCCACCCGCAATTGTAAGCATACTTGTTTCACTGTCAGTCCTGAAATGTGTCTCCTTGTCTTTTGATAAGTATAGCAATTGTGGCTATTTGATCGTTATAAATTTCATCAGAATATGGAATAGCGATTGAACGAACAGCAGATACAGATATAAAGAGAACATGATGAAAAAAAAAAAAGTTCCAAAAGAACTTGTGGAGCTTTTCAGCCGTCAATTTCGGTTGAACGGTCCCCGCATGCGAACTTTTTCTTCGTGTCGTCGTCTCTCAAAGATCGTAGTTCATTGGCATTCGTTTCCAAAACATTTCGTGCCTGCCGTGTATTAAGATGCAGGCCCCTTGCCGCTGAGAAACCCACGAAAGATCCTGGATGTGGTAAGACATTCGGAACATACAAGGAATCGGACAGATTCCAATGTCCCATAAAATATGGCATAATCTCTGCCTGGAGGATAGGAATAAGGACCGGTTTCCTCATCGCCTGTTGCCTGCGAGGATGGTGGCATTCCTCGTTTTTCTCCCTCGGAAAACTGAAGTGCCCAGAAAATACAAGAAACGCCCAAGAAGACCGGACTTGAAAAGCTTTCGATCCAGGGGCTTACCACAAGGAAAACGAACATATTACAATCCCCCCAGAGTGGGAAATAGGGACGCCACCTCACGGAAGCAAGGTTGAGGTGAATCGTCGTAGCTCGTAGCCCCTGCCGAGGGGATGCTACCGTATCTGTATAAAGCGTTGTCGTTTGCGCCGAGATTTTCGAACATGAACGCAAATCGCACAAACGGGGACCTCGTCGAAGATAAGCAAAGTTGAGGTGGCCAACGTTGCTAATGTCCCCTTGACTCCAATGTCTTTCGCCACCACGCTCATGCATCAAAGAGCATTCTCATGCTCCTGCAGCAATGCGTCTTCTTCCCCATCACCACCGACCCGAGGCCCCCCCTCAGTAATTTGAGAGCTCAGATAGGCCCCAACAACGCTAACGAGCCCACTGAACCACCAAGCCAAGCCAGAGTAGCCCGTCTGAAGCCCCAGAGAGAACAGCAGTCCTGAAATGGTAGGCCCCAGAGCACGGCATAAGCTAGCGGTGGACGCAGCGATGCCGTTGATAGTGCCAAGAACTTCCTTCCTTGGCGCAGAATTGGCGAGCAAGATGGCGTTGTTGGGATACGCCATGGTCGCGTAAGTGCACTTCCAGACAACCAGGATGTAAATGGCCGGCATTCTAAGATCTTCTGGGAGGAGGACAACATACGGCGTGACGAGATATAGGGCAAAGTATGTGAAGGCCAGTAAACGGAAGAGTCGCAGGGACCCGAGGCGCTGCGTGACTGGAGTCACGAGCATGAAGTTGGAGAAGAGCGAGTAGAGACCCTGTACGGACATGATGGCGCCGATGGTCTTGGTATCTAGCCCGAAGCCGTCCACAAACTTGAAGGGCAGCTTGGTGGGGGGACCGACCTCGGGCTTTTCCATACTTAGGAACACGGGCAAGAGTTGGTCATAGGTAATTGTGTGGAATGCCAAGATGCCGTAGGACATGATGTTCATAATGACGGGTTTGGTGAAAATGACCATTTTCTCCTTGCTATCCAATTCGCAAGGCCCAGTCACTGCCGCCACGGGAGTGATGGTGGCCGGCATAGTAGTAGGGTGGCCTCCGGGGGTCAATCGTGGTGAGGCTTCGCGGCTTGGGTATATTTGTAGAGCCGGTTCGGTTTCGAGAACGTCGGGACTGGGCGAGGCGCTAGTGGTGGTGTCGTACCCGGTCGTGCGGTCGCCTGCTAACAAGCTTTCCTTTTCAACATTGCGGCCCAGGTTGCGACATAACGGAACGTTGTGGACAAAACCCAGGAGGCGATATCCTAATTCGCGACCCACGTCGCGGTGCTCCTTCTTGGCCGCATGGGTTTCCTCGAGAAACAAGAACCCAACAACGACGCCGAAGAGAACGGTGACGGCACTGAACAGGTTCGGAAGAAGGTACGGAAAGCGATCCCAGATGGTCCCAAGAGGAAACAAATCGGGGTAGCTGATACACGGTCGTGCGAGAGCGCCACCGATCATGGGACCGATGATAGATCTAGAACTTGTCAGACGATGGAACCCGATGGAGGGAGGAAGCACCATTGCTTGGTACGTACCCGATACACCAGACCATTGGCATGATTGTGTACGCACGAGCTGCATCTCGAATCAGCTATTCCGGTCATTCATGTTGACGCGACGAAACACTCACGTTGCTGTTCCTTCACCGTCACTAGCTCTGCCACTGTGGTCTGCAAGACGCCAATGTTACTGTATATAGAGTTAGCGTGCATGTCGAAACAGAAAAGGGAAAAAAATTCAAGATAGAGTGGTGGTTCCTGGTGCAAAAACAAATACTTCGTACCCATTTAGAAGCCCTCCGAGAGCTCGAGCGAACAGAGCTACAGGCAAGCTTGGCGCAAAACCAAACACCAACACGCTCACGGCAGTGCCCAGAAGACCAAACAAGAGAACTGGCTTGCGACCGATCTTGTCACTCAATCTTCCCCACATGACGCCGGTGGCAAACTCGGCCAGGGTAAAGGCGGATGTAACCATGCCAGCATAGACGGAGATTTGACTGGGGTCGTCTGTGATGTTGAAGTCCTTGATCATGTAGTAGATGTAGGGGAATATTGACATGAATGCGATGGGCTCGCATATCCTGCAGCATGCTGTGTCGGATATCAGTTTGAATCCAAGAGAGATACCTAGAAGAAGCGAAAAGAAAACAACAGTGAAGACCATGCCTGATGCGGATGCATTCGTACCTAAAACAAACATTTGTCTGGCAGGAAAGGGCGCTGTTCCCGGGCCATGCTCTCCCCGTCGTGCAGGCCTGCTGGATGTGTGTTTCCTCATGTTGATAATTGAGGTGGTGTGCTAGTTAATATTGGTGTTAGGAAAGCTATGAAGCCTGGTCTTAGATCTGCTTGACTTTTCCCTTAAACCGGCTTTCTTTATGCTTGTTTCGAGAAGAAAGTTTTCATTCAGACGCACGAGGTACCGGACTCAATCAGTAGAATAGAATAATAAGAGTTCTTGTAAACGCTAGCTCCAATGTACTCTATTAAAATCTAAGACGACGGAGAAAAGTACACTGGTTGCTCCATGGGCCTTGGCCGCTGTAGATTCAAGCTGTAATCGGATATAAGTGGCATGTATGACGGCTAGGGCCGGGACCGAGGTTCAGGATGACGATGAGACTGAATATGGAGTTAGGGGGAGAGCAGCTGTAAGTGGCGGAGGCTCCCGGCAGATGTGCGGAATCCAAAAAGCCGTATACGAAGAGGAACGGTGGCTCGAAGTAGAAAAAGAATCGCAAATTAGATGAAAATATAGGAATGCTTTTGAACTCGAGGTACATACCCCGGTTTGGTGATGAAGGACAACAAGAAGACACGAGCCGCAAGAAGAGGGAGGGTGGAAGCGGGGGATACACATATAAGGAGATTGAACAAGACGGCCTCACGAGACAAAGATTCAAGTCCCCGCTGACTCCGGGATTTAAGCGAGCAAACCCAGTTCGCTGTCCCTTGTTGGGCGCGGTATGGGACCAAGATGGTGACGAGCTGTACAAATGAGCAAACTCGGAGGCTTTGATCCCCATTCTGCTGCGTACTCAGTCCTTGGCGGCTTCTCCCCGTACGCCAAGCCAGCCAAACAAGGCGGTGCAGCGACGTGCTCTGCCGCCAATCCCAGATCAGGGGCACAGCATTTGGGCCGTGCAAGGAAGCACTCTTCTACTCCGTATGTACATCTGACTTGACGAGCGTTGCTGTGTGAGGGGGAGGAGGAGCGGAAAGGGGGGGTGCAATTTCAGCAGCATGCGAATTGAGTGGGCTTACAGGGGCGCACCAGATCATAAGGAAAAGACTGGATGAGCCGTCCATGTCCCGTCTGAAAATTGGCCACTTTGTCCGTCCAGCACACGCTAGGGGCGGGGGTAAGACGGGGAGGGGGAGGGGCTACAAAGTACGGACTCACAGAGTAGTCAGATGCTAGACGCCAAGAATCAAGATGCCAGATCATATGCCAGATCATATGCCAGATAACGAGGAGTATGTAGGTGGAAGCCCTTGCTACCCTTGCCGTATTGAGCCATCATTGCTTCCGCGTCTGTCTACTCCCTATAATTTCGTTCTTTTCTTTTCTCTGGCCCTTTTTCTTTTTTTTGTATCATGTTTTCTTTTTGGTGTCATTTCATTCATGGCCTCGTCGAGATCATCACATCGACCGAGATCGGCCGGGCTCATGGGCCAAATTGTCTTTCGAAGAGCAAAGACCTATTCCACCATCGATCAAGGGCTATAGGCGTCACGAGCGTCACGAGCGTCACGAGCGTCACGAGCCAACCCAACTCAGTTTCCTCCGACGATGAGCAGCCTGTGTGACTATTATGAAGATTTTGTAACCAATAGAGCTCTGTACCCGACTGTTTTTTGCAATCTTGGCCTTGAAAGCGCGCCAGTGTCAGGGGCGGGCCTGTCATGACCGCCTCCATGCAGGCTTTTCTGTCTCTGGAGTTCTGCTCGGTATTTACCGTAAAGAACGTAAATTCGTGGGAAATTATATTCCGCCGTTGACAACACGGACTTCTGCGATCCAGGTTCGCATGTACTGCGCGAGTTTAGGATCAACTTGCGTTAGGTATGTACGTACTATAAGTTTATAACAGGTGCCATACTGACTGCGCAGTGCGGGGGAGCACTGGAGTGGGCGGGATATTTTGTTCTGTGCTGGAGGTCTGCAAAGTGCCCAACGAGAAACGCCCAAGGGCCAATTCCCAGCAGTGAGCACGGAGCACACGCGGGGTCCGGATTTAGTGGCTTCCAACTTCTTCAGAGCCGAGACCAACGAGAATTGCTACTGATCGATATCGGCAAAGTCTGGCTGTTTGCTTGTACCGATGATGCTCCTCGTACGGGGCTGGTGCGTCTATAAAACTCAAGCTGTTTCATGCCCTCTGTACAACACCGTATCAATCCTAGACCTAATCAATCTTCGACGAAGGTGGTGTATCGTAGTCGTGTGTGCCATCTTCAGACGTAAGAACGGTGAGACGATCAATCGAATGAGGATTTCAAGAAGGCACAACAGTCGCAAAATGACCCCAGATGCTCAAAGTATACCGCGAACTCATTGGTCGACTTCGTGTGACCTTGAGAAGTTGCTGCGGACATCTGACATATGCTTCCAGCCTGTGGAACTGAGGCCCAAGATGCGCGACGTTGCGCTTACAGTCGCTTAAAAAGAGGGGAAACGGACCGTGATCATAGAGCGCGAATCTCCCGGGTCGGCGCAATAATGCTGACGTGGCTCGTTTTTCTGCTGCTCTTCAGTGACCGCGACGACAATACAATCTGACGGGCCATCCAAAAGTGGCCGTCGTGATGACACGGTTCGGACGCATCGAGTACTTGATTGTATTCATGGCCACACCTGTAGCTGTCTCTGTGCCAAGGTACACAGCTTGATTCCCACCCCATCATCGCACTCCAACCGATTTTGAGACCCTCGTGCTCACGTCATATACAGCGGAAAGACTTGTGGCTCCTGGACCGGTCCATAAGCCTGAAAAGTCCAGCATTCTCAAAAACGCGTGCGACATGACATGCACATAGATATCATAATGGTATCATATGATGGAAAGACAGTGCGTCGTGCCTTTCTAGAAGCCAAGTCAGATCATCCTAAGCGGCTCCCGATACTCAGATCAAATGGCGTAACTTTGGAACAAATCATTTCTCAGTCGTACGTGTTATTTCGGATATATCGAGGCCGTGGACATGATTCAACCGAAGGCGCCACCTTCCAAGAGCAGGAACAGATCAGCGGCGGCGCTGCGGGTTGACTTAATCGGGGCACAGGAGGTAGACCGTAGAGTACTCGTCGGAATGTGCATTGTACTGTGTACAGCACGTACATGCAATGCTTTCGGTGATTAGAGAAAAGCTAATCCTGCCGCGTAGCGACGTACCGGCCGAGTATCATTGAGAAAAGTAGAAGACGGAACTGAGCCACAAGATCTTGGTTCTTCCGTGAAATCCACAAAGATACTACCAAGGTAGTGCTCTGAGATGCGAAGTCGATGCTGTGGCTTCTAATCTAGAATGACAATGGCAGAAGGCAACTCTAATTCAGTTCCACTCACTACTCCGTAGGAGGTATACCGTATGTAACACACCGGTACATGACGGGTACCTACCTAGTCCGCAGGCACCTGGTAGACCCGGATGGATTGACACCTGAAGCCTGGAGGGCAAGCTTGATCAAAGGTTTTCTGTATGATCCGTGCGTCCTGGTCTTGGTCCAAAGCTCTGGGTCATGGCGGGAGAGTTCCGGAATTGCCGCCGGCCCCATCATTGTATGCCTCGTACCTATCGTCACAAGCATGCCGCATGATAGGGTGCTCTCGTGGTGGCTCAATGGGGTATTTACCGGTATTCCATCCCGGAACCAACTTGTTCTCCCTTGTCACGATGTGCGGAGCTTCACTTGACTTGTCGCATAAGATGAAAGAATGACTGATTGCGTTTGCCAAGGTGACGAACATAATGGAGGAAGACGCCCAATCACCGTCTTTCAATCAATCGCCGAGCTGAAATCCAGACACAGTCTTGACAGATCCTTGTGTTGGCGCTTATTCCGCATGACAATTCTTCTCTGTCCCTGGTCCGAGTCATTTATTTTGTTATATACTTGCACAATACTTATCAATCGCTCAGTTATCGACACGGACTGTAACTTACGTATGGGGAGTGTTCTCTGTGTGCCGGTCGAGTGGGAACCGGCACACTTCCCCGGACACCCATGAGTGGCTGCCGGAAATTTAAAGCGAATGTCCTTGCAAGGTAGCACAACGATGCCGGTCAGTGGATCGAGGCGGAGGTTCATTGATTTTTGCCACGGAGCACAGGATCGTCGACCTCTACGAGCGCCCGGGGTGCGACCCGACAGGCTGGGTTTTGATCTGAGTGCGGACTAATTGTTACATAGTACTCCGTAAGGTTAATGAACAACCTGGGGTCCTGGACTGTCTAAGCGCACCGTGCCAGCCGGCCCCAATCTCGATATAACGCTTGCCATGAAGTTTTAACTTTTCATAGAATAGGTACCTATGCTCTGTATATAGAGTATAGTGGCCACGGATGTCGAAAGCCGAAGTGGCAGGCTGCTTCGACTCCCGGACGAGCTCACCAGGAAAAGTTCGAGTTCATGTCCCTTCAGCCGAAAATAAAAGTTCCAATTGAGATGCTGTAACGCCGACTGTCGTGAGTGTTTTGACCAGGAAAGAAGCATGCGTCGGCAGTGGGCACACGATTTCTTCAGTTTTGCCTAATATGTAAGACGTTCAAAAGGGAAAAAAAGTAGTGACTGTGTGGAGTATAGCATCAGTTGCTCCGTACAGGGAGCCTCGTATCAAGACTTCATCCCGGGCTTGTCGCTGATTGCCCGGAGTGACGAAGAGATTAAAATGTGCGTGGAAGAAAGATGCGTAGAGTTGTTCGCGGGCTGGATAACGCCCTGACGATATGTAGGTAATCCGAACATGAAGTACATTGTACATAGCCCCACAGACGAGCTCTCGAGTCTCGAGTCTCAACAACTTACAAGCAGGAACGACCATGGAGCGACCAGAGAGGCAAGCATCAACAAGAATGTTCAAGCATGGCAGAGAAGCAATGCGAGGCGTGATACACTAAACTGTGCAGATAGGTACTTACTCCGTATACCGAGGCTTCCAAAGAACACGGGGATGCACGGCCCAACTCCCGAGTCCCGAAGGGTTCTCTTTTCGCTCCAACCAGCAGAAAAGTCCCGTAACTTGTAAGTACCTTCCTCACCGCCCTGCCCTTCTTCGCCCGCCAGACCAACACAGGAGCATGTAAGGATCGGGTACAAGTTACAAGTTTACAACCGTACAAGTTTGTACTCCGTACAGTCTGTATGTATGTATGTAGTTACTTTGTAGACCGGGAGGCATGTACATACATTGTACTTGTTATGTAATGACAAGCGGCTTCCCTTTGTTTCCCTCTAGGCTCTCGCGCTGGCTAGCATTCGCGTGGTTGTGCGGCCGAGTCCCAAAACGGCGCCTAGCATGCGGGTGGCGCGCAGCCACATCCGCCTTGTGGGCAACACGATCTGGATGGCCGCGATGGATGGCATGCTGGATCTCTCTTGGGTGACCGTTGGACAACCCGAGCCCCTACGTAATGTGGCCAGATGCAGTTCTTTGCCACTGATTTACGGTTTTGTGAAGTCTATGCATGATGATCATGCAGCTGTGTACTCCGTATTCTTGCAGCTGAAGAATGGGGCAGAATCCCGATATGTACGAATTAGACGCGTCCCGCGGGCTCTCAGCCCCGAGTTGCCCCGACGCGTCAACTGTGGGGTCCGGGGGGTGTGCGATAACGGCGTGCCATCACTCCGGTCCTCGAAAAAGACTCGAGCTTGCGCTGACAAGTCGACTCGGTATCACCAAACACCCAAACAGCCACCCAACGCACACCACGTTTCTTCGGAACCGGTCCTTGTCGTCACGCGACGTACGTCCGAGCAATCACGAGTATCAACACATCACCACATCACCACATCACCATGGCGGGGAAGAAGGGCGACAACAGCAAGAAGGTGGCGGGAAACGCCCGCAAAGCCGATGCTGCTGCGCAAAAGGCCGCCGCATCCGATGCCAAACAAGCCGCAGATGAGGCAGAGCAGTGGCAGAAGGGAGCCAAAAGCAATGCCAAAAAGTAAGGCGATCCGCGCCCCTGCGCCCTGTGCACCCGGGTTTCCGCATCCTCCTACCACACCTCACATGCTAACCATCGGGAATTTCAAAGGGAATCTGAAGCCGCCAAGAAGGCCGAAGCCGCCAGAAAGAAGGCGGAGAAGGATGCACTTCTGAAGGAGGAGGAAGCTAGTCTGGGCGGACGAGCCGAACCCAAGAAGTCCAAGGCTCCTGTCAAAAAGTCACGCGGCTTGGACCTTTCCCAGCTTGAGGGCGACTCTCCCTCAGCACTCAGCGCCTCCGGCATCGACAACGCCCTCGATGCTTTGACGTTAGCGACTGGTGCGGACGATTCAAAGCTTGACAAGCATCCAGAGCGGAGATTTGCTGCCGCCTTTGCCAAATACGAGGAGCGGAGGCTGGCCGAGATGAAGGCCGACGGCAGCGGCGTTGGCTTACGGTTGGATCAGCGCAAGCAGAGAATCAGAAAGGAGTTTGACAAGAGTCCCGAAAACCCCTTCAATCAAGTCACAGTTGCCTACAATGCTACCCGAGACGACTTGAGCCAGGTCAAGGCTCACGAAGCGGCCAAGATTGAGAAGCGGCTGGGCCACTGAGCGGATCATCTTTTTCGACAGACCAACATACAATTGCGGCATATCTTAAATACGTGCTGACCTACTACCGATCCAACTAGGCACCTACGCTGCCGGATGGTGTTCCTTATCGGCACAAGAACAAGGGCCCGGCCGGGTCTTTACGGACGAGCCACGAACTTGAGAATACATATACACAACCATGTAAATATTCTCGCGTTATTGCTCTCTAAAAAAAGATAGGTAGAGGGAAAGCACAGCCTAAAGAGTACAAATATTCATGTCAAGTTCCCTCACCTGTTTTCCTGCTTCCCGTGTCCGACGTGGCAACACTGAAATGTTACCCCGCGATTTCGCCCGCAGTCTTTGGCAGGCAGAATTAGTCACCGCCTCCCACACCGCCCAATTTAGCCTTCCCTCCTTGTCACCAAGCAAGCGCGGAACTCGGGAGCCTACAGTAACAAGTGGCGTGTTGTGATGCGATATTTTTAAAAGCGAAGATGGCTCTTCTATCCGATCTTCCTTCTCTTCGGAAACAGCATTTACTGTCCGAATTGTTCGTCTGGTGCTGCTCCTTGCTTTGTGTCACCATCAACTACTAACCGAGTACGTCCCGTCTCAGTACCGGCTTGAGGCAAGCATGTCCCGAGGGTGTCTTTGTTACGCTGACGCCTGGAGACCCTTCTCTGTGGTCTGCTGTGCTATTTGTGCGCGATGGTGAGAGAAAAAGAGCCCCAAGGACCCCGGGTCTAAACGATGATGCTCTGTCTGCGATTGCATCATCGCGGATGTATCAGTTATTGACCAGTGACTTGCTAAGAAAGGACCGTATGCGCCGGCTGTCTTGCGATTCCAAATCTCCTTTCCCGACACATACCCGAAGCTTCCTCCGCTTGTGCTGTTTTCCACCGATATATTCCATCCTTTGGTCTCGCCCTTGACAACGTACATGTGCTCATCAGACGCCCAGGATGACGAAACTGTCAGTGCGGCGGACCAGCAGCGATCGACCCCTGGAAGTTTCAGTCTGCGCCACGGATTCCCAGAGTGGTACGGACGGGGACGGCGGACTGAAGAGGATCCAAAACAGGACGATGATAACGAGCGACTCGCAGGTGCAGGATCCGATCGGACCAGTGCAATGCTAAGACGCAGCGCCATGTCACCAGTGCCGTCCGACACAGACATTGTCAGCAACCCGAAGGCCGGACAACAAGCAGTATCGATATATAGTATTCTGAGATATATTCGAAGCACCTTTGAAACATCAGAAGTACTCGATTCTATTCCTCTTGCGGCTGCTGGAAATCCTGGAGCGTGGCATGCCTGGCGAACACATCGACGAAAACTGGGCAAGCTCTCAGGGCAACAGCCTTGCCCTAGTCAGAGTGCACAACCTGACGAGGTGCAGGTTCCTCAAGCTTCGTCGAAGGAAGGGGACGGTCTGCCATTGCCTGTCCCGAAAGTGAGAAGACCTGAAGAATGGAACTGGGAAGGGGTATGGGAACACAGAGTCAAGAAGGGCGTCTCGAACAGCCTGGGCGAGTCCGTGCTGTATGGGCCATCAGGATCAGCGGATGATATGGTAAGCGAAGAGATGTCTGTAAGAGAAAAAGGACTTGCAAGAAGTATCAATCGCTAACCTGAACCCATTGCAGATTCGGTTTTTGCCTATGGAAGAAGTTGACGTCGAATCGATAAAAGAAAGTATTCGTTCTGCAGTGGATGGCTCGGAATCAAATTCTTGAATACCAAATTCTCTCTCTTTCTCTCCTTACACCACGACCAATTCTAACACGATCGAATAAGGATGCGAGCGGTGACAGCGGCACAGATATCAGTCGAAAATTTCATGGTACATCTCTTAACACGGGCTTTATATCCTTTTGCGTTACTATCTTCCACAATGTAGCCTAAGCATTCGTTATTGATACCCATAATCGATTTCATTCACTGCAGGTTTTAGCCTGACAATTTCTTTGCATTTCCGTCCATATCACATGTCGCGCTCGCCTTGACAGACACAGCTACCTAATGTATTGTGGACTTGATGGAAAGGGGGCGGGCGGTCGAGGATGCTGTCTATGGCGGCTTCCTTGGTCCTATCCCAAGTGCTCCTTCCACAGCAGCTGTTGGGATGCAGCGTCCTACAAAGACCGAGACGAGGGACAAGAATTGAAACTTGGCACGTTGGTTGGGCAGCCACCCTTACAACAAGAACAATTACAATACCAATAACAGCAAACAATAATCAGTTTAACTTGTGGACAATATTCATGCCCAATTGCATCATATGACTAGTATGGAATCTTATCAGTCACAGTGCGAGATCAATCAGCATCAGCAGGAACAGGAGCAGGAGCAGGAGCGCAACGAGCCATGCCCGCTCCGCATCGTTAAAAGACACCGCAGCACCGAACTCGAGAGACGCCTGGAGGAAAACCAGTATGCATCCGGGGCCGATTACGATAGTGACATTTCCCATATCATTGCGGGAACGCAGCAATTGCAAGTTTCCAAGAGGTGGTCTCGACGACGACGTGACCTCGGCATCAGAGCAGAGTTTGCTAGCAGCTTGGCGGAACTGAACAGCGCACATAAAAAGGCATGGAGCGAGGCTGTGTTCAGCTGTCGTGGCCTATTGAGAAAATCGACGCCTGACATGCGAGGTCACAAACGATTTCTCTCCTTTGGCCAAACAAGCTCGTCGAATTCTTCGTCTTCTAGTAGCCGTACTTCGTCCGGAAACTCTTCGCTGCCCAGGGGAAGCACGGATGATGGCCGTCGTCAGATATCATCGTATGATGCGGAATTCGCTGGTAGTACCCCGGTGGGCAGCCCGCAGCAATTGAGCCCGCGACGGATAGCAAAGAATACGGGGGGTTACATCCTTTCGCCGCGCATTATTGTCACGGTACATAACGAAGAGATGTTGGGCGAGAATGCACGTGTGTGGGCAGCCGTGGAGATTTGTAGGAAACTCTCTCAAATATCCTCATCGTCATCATCGGCGACGGCTTCTTCTTCTTTTTCTTCTTCCACTACCACCATACCTTGTTTTTCTACCGGCGCCGAAGAGGATACGCAAGGGGGGCGCAAATCATCGGGAGGGACGTTTGTGGATCACAAAATTGGTGCGCAAAGAATCCCAAGATGGCCTTGTACAGGGGGCTCAAGGAACCCAAGAAGAACATCGGAAGCTAAATGAAGCAAGCAGATCGCTATTTCGATTTTGGTTGTCTCTACGATTTGACCGCTGAAGTACACTCTACGCAGGATGCTACGGTGGTGGAGGTTATACAAGAACAATCATGGCCTACGTACGTGTGCGCGCCCGTGTCCTTATGAGCGTTAAACAATGGTGCTTCAAAGGCAGTTTGCTAACTTACATGTTGATAAGGACGATATACGCTGGAACAAGCGTGCTACTCATAGTCCACCTTCAACTCAACGTCGCGGACAAGCAAGGTGCGTGGGGCCATAGCAGATGCAGATCGGAAGAGTTGATGGACGAACTGGAGCTTCAGCTTGGTGATGTTCAGAATCAACTTATGAGTGTCAAGATATCCTATCTTCACTCGGCCTTTCCCAAGATTGACAATCCTTGCTCGACGGAAGACGGACTGTGTCACCTGGAAAGCCGGATGGAAACCACTGCCACAGCGGCGCTAGTGCGGAATTGCGGCGGTTCAGTATGGGCATCGCGGAATAGGGCGTCACTACAGAGCAGTCTTTTCCCTCTCATGGTGCAGCATTGGGGGGACGAGAAGGCGCTCGAGGTTCAGCGACGGATTTCAGACTCTCAATTGAAAGCCCGAGGTCCTGGTGTTCATCCACAGTACTCAAGCCTGGCATGGGCCGCAAATCAGCCCTTGGATTTCGGTTGTCCCGGGGAAAGCGCTGTTATTGCTGATCAGCCTGCCCATCAGGATGACGCCGAGAGTCGCTGGAAAGCTTGGTCTGGGCAAGGCACGGAGCGACCCGATGCCGCCAAAGAGAACATCACGACGCCGGCTGGGGCGATATACTACTTTGGAGAAAAGGCTATCAAGGCCTTGCAGATGCCTACAGCGGGGCTTGAAAGAGATGGTGGACGTAGAAGACCAAGCAGAACAAAACACAAGGCCACCACCGGGCAGTCATCGAAGGAGAAGGATTCGAAGTTTTGGGATTGGGGCAGTTGGTTCTGAGGGCGGTGCCCTTTTATGTTTAACGCAGCGTACTGAGAGTGCTTCGAGTTCTCAAGACATTGGGAATATCGTGTTTATACAGTCTTGTTATTTAGAAGAATAGTCTATTGCAGCTCATCCCTCCACGGAATAGAAACCTGAGCACCCTTCCGCGAAACAGTAATAGCCGAAGCCCTATTGGCGGCTCTAATCGCAGCATCAATATCGAAACCGTCTCCCTCACGCGCCTGCACAACCGCCAAGGCATACGACCCAACAAACGTATCCCCCGCCGCCGTCGTATCAACAACATCGGCCTTGAGAGCCTTAACCAGCGCCCTTGGCCCATCCCGAGCCGCATAGTACACACCCCTCCCCCCCAACGTAATCACCACATTCTGCACCCCGCGCTCCAAAAACTCATCCGCAACACTCGCCAGCCCCTCTGCAGTCTCCAATTCATCTTCCCCCCGTCCAGACAAAACACACGCCTCCGTCTCATTCACAATCAAATGCGCAAGCCCCTCATACGCCTCCCCCGGAATAATTTGCGCAGGCGCCGGATTCAACAACACCGGCACACCATCCTTCTTCGCCGTCCTGAGCGCCTGCAGCACCGTCTCCAGCGGAATCTCCAGCTGCAGAATCAACAGATCAGGAAGAAGCCCAGAGGCAGCATCACCAAACGAGGCAGCCGATATAAAATCCTCAGGACGGAGGGCATGGTTCGCTTCGGGGGAGAGGATAATCCGGTTCTGGCCCGAGGGTTCGTCGACGATGATGAGGGCAAGGCCCGTGCTGAGGTTATCGAGGGTGCGGATGCCGTTGGTGTTTACGCCGTAGGAGTGGAGGCTTGTGAGGAGGGTTTGGCCGTGGGTGTCGTTGCCGATGGCGCCGAGCATGTTGACTTGTGCGGAGGGGGGACATGAGGAGTCCGTTGTGGTGTTGGGCTGGGAGCGGGAGAGCTTGGCGCATGCGACGGCTTGGTTGGCGCCTTTGCCGCCGGGGGAGGTGTTGAAGGAGCTGGAGGTGAGGGTTTCGCCGGGGAGGGGGTGGTGTGGTACGTAGGAGACGAGGTCCATGTTGAGGGAGCCGAGGATGGTGATGAGGGGTAGTGCTGGTTGCGCCATGGTGTGAGATGGGTGCGTGCTGAGGAGTGGTGATGTTGGATGTCGTGCCAGGAAGTGAATGCTCGTATCTCCGTATGTAGGCGTTCTTTAACGAAAGGAAGGGTTGTTGTATTTGCAAGAATGGGGGTTTGTCTGGTTGTGCATGAGGTTTGTGGAGGAGGAGGAGGAGGAGGAGGGCTGGGGTGCGTTCTGTGCCTGACGCGCGGGTGGACGAGGCCCGATTTGGGAAAGCGGAAATAGGAGTGGAGTCTGTGACCACTTGGCACTGAGACGACTGAGTCCTGATTCCTGAAGGTGCCCAGGACTCAGGGGTCAGGAGTCAGGACTCAGGAGCCTACCTAGAAGTACATACATTATGTAGCTATGTACAGGCAGGCATCGTTGTTTGGCATCTGGTCAGTCTTCAATACCGCAGAGGAAACAGCAGGTGTAGGGGTAGGTATATAAATATACGTCTGTGTACATGTGTACATGTGCTTTTACGTGTAGGAGATGATGAATGAAAATCGAGGAATATTGATACAAGCAAAGCTCATAAACGTCCCATCGGCCAGATATACAGATCATGATGCCCCAAATAAAAAAAGATCCACGCCAACCGCCTTTCACGCAACATCCCAAACAAAAGCTCCTCAGACCAAGAGGACCAAGACACTCCCTCCTCATACTCCAAACGCGCCGCTCACAAAGACTGCAGCCTCCCACACATGACGACGTCCTCTCCCAACGGAAGCCACGACACGCCGCTTAATCGAGCAGCAGCACGCGGCTGGCCCTCCGCATCATGCACTCTATTCGGGGAGACGACCACGCCTCCCCTCCCAAGCCATGTAGGCGCAATAGTGACAATGACAGCGTCAACTAGGGCATGGTGCGCAGGCTCCAGCAGTGAGTTAATGACGTGTGCACCACCTTCGATCATGACACTCAGCAGCCCCTCGGCAAGAAGCGCGCTCAGCACGTCTCCCCACGCGAAGCGCGAGCGGGCATCCGAGCCGGAGCCTGTGGGAGACGCCGCAGGAACATGCACATATTTACCGCCATGGTCGTGCAAAAGCCGCACTTGCTGCGGTGGGATATCGTCAACACGAACTCCCGTGAGAACAAAGGGCGCAAGGCCAGCGCCGGCGCGACACAGCGTGAGTACTTGGTCCGACGGCTCGGGCGTCCACCGTAGATGGGGATCCAGGATGATCGGCCGTGGCTGGCTCGTCGTACCCTCGAGGCGGCAGTTGAGGCCTGGGTTATCAGCTAGAAGAGTCGATACGCCAATGAGGATCGCTGCGTGGCGGGAGCGAAGGTAGTGCGTCATGGCTTTCGAGCCTGGCCCGGAGAGCCGCGTGCGGACGCCGGGCGCGAGGGAGAGGGATGAGTCGAGAGAGGTGGCGAATGTGAGGGTGACGAAGGGGTGGACGGGGGGGGATGAGGGCGCTGTGAGCGGCGGGAGGTGAGGTTCGAGGATGGCGGCTGACGAGGCGGGGAAAATGACTTTTCGTTGTGCCATGGTGTTTGTGGTGTTTTGATGAGTTTCCGTTTATTCTTGTGGTGTCTTTGATGTCTCTTCCCCTTTCAAGGATGCAGCCAAAATCTTCTCATGGTTCCTTGGTCTGCGACTTTGTGTGTGCGCATTGAAAATTTCATGCGCGTGAGGTCGCGGCATTGTCAGTTGTTGTTGGAAGTCAAGTGCGTCAAGGGAAGCTGAGTGGGTCATCAGCTTCACAATCACAACTTGAGAATCGACCCCACTCTTGGTCATGATGAACAACTTACAAGTGAATAACAACATGAAGCCAGGTTGGCATCAACTGTTTCGTTGCAGAGACAATCTCATGGAGTCGCGTGTTGGTCAGATAGTTCCATATTCGAATTCGCATCACTTCTTCATCCGGTAAGTGTCTAGGAAGCGTGACTGGACTTTCAAGGTGGATGTGGCTTCCCGTCTCGTGATTTCCTCAACCCCACGGGATTCCCATCGTCATCAAACTCAGCCCATTGAAAAAACGAGCAGCCTTGCTTCCCAGGCACATTGCCCGCATGGCACATCCAAAAGTACTTTCCGAAATTCTCTCTCTTCCTCTGCACCACCCGCATCACACATGGCACTTTGCACCCACACCGCGGCGTGAAGCGGGGATGAAAGCGCGGCTTGTAATCGCGATACGTGATGTTGATGCGCTTGTTTCCGGCAATCGGATGTGGGTCGATGGACGGAGCGGGTGTCACGCAATGCTTCCACTCCTCTTGCATTTCGGCATGCATGACGAGAAGCGAATTGTGTGGCAGGTGTATTGATATCTGGCCCTCTGCGTCCGAATTTACCCCAGTGCTTGTGTCGCCGTCGCCGTCTTTAGGCACGACTCTCCGGACGCGAAACTCGCGTGCGACGCCGAGAGAAATGGACCCGATGACGGCTCGGGGCCCCAAATACGTGAGTTGATCGCTGTGCCAGCCAACGTTCTGCTGTGCGCCATCATAGCAATTGACAAAGGCCGAGTTGGGTACCCATGGATTGGGTGATTGGTATCGCAGCTTCTTGCCATCGGGATATCTCGTCTCGATGCGGTGTTGGATCTGTTTGTTCACGGCGTCTTGTACCTTCGGCTTCACTGCGGCCAGCTGCGGTGTGATGCGGCGAACGTCCTGCACATTTGGTGCAACAGATGCAATCAATCACCAAAGCGTCAGTGGGGGAGTCAATATTGTGTGACTAAATCTTGCTTGTACAGAGATTCGTGGCACCGTTGGGCTTACCGTGAGCTGAGATCCGTTGTAGTAGTACTCGGACTTTTGGGCCGTCAATTCTTCAGAGCTCTCGACGAAGAAGCTGGACGTGTGAGGACTGGAGACGACATTGTCAAATAACTTGAACGTGGTTTTCTCAAATGACTTGGACTCGTGTAGAAGCTCCTTCAGCAGGTCGTTGGCTTCATCCGCCCGTAAGAAATTGTGAATGATGGTGCAAGGCGTGTGCTCTGCCACATCCTCTGGGTCGTACAGGTGGAGAGTGGTGCCTCTTTTGGATATCGTTTTCGTCTTCTTCTTCCTGGTTGGTGGAGTTGACGAGTCCCGAGACAGCGTCGCATACTGTCTCAAAGACTGCTGATAGCCAATGCCGATGGACGACTTCTTTTCTTGCTCGTGGCAATTCTTTCCGAGCTGAATTGCTTCCGAGGCTCGGAGGACAGAGCCATTGTGGGCAAGGAGAAAATCAAGAAGCGTTTCTTGCTCAACCCCGGCATGGAGAGAGGACAGGAGCGCCAACTTGACTTCTGTTGGCTCGTCATCGCCATCTGAAGTGGGCTGAGGATCTGGACTGAGTTGTCGCTTCGCGCTGGGCGCTGTGGTGAGAAACGACTTCATGTTGGCTATGCAGGGCTACATGATGGCACCTGCAAGCGTGCGAAGAAGGAAAAGTCAAATAAACGTCGTTGCTTGTTTTTTTGATGAATTGTTCTCCTGCTGCATTCTTCTCTCGTGGCCAATAAACCGATAGTCTTATTCGTCGCCGGACTAATATCTGTACACAGTACATACAACGCTTCAACGACGATCGCATGCGAAATGACGAATTGACACTGGACAGTGGACACTGACGAGTTCAACGTGTCTGCACCAACGCGACATCATGTGACGCCGATTTAAGCACTTTGATGCGACCCGCCGCAAGCCGCAAACCCCCACGTTAGCGCCGGTGCCGTCTCTTGCCGAGGCACAAGCCAACATGGACGCAGAACATCACCAACGTCACGATATGTAACGCAAGCGTTGCTCTACAATTCCCCATTTGCCCGTCTCTCGAGCTAGCCGTCTCATCGCCAAAGCTTCGCACAATTCTTTGCGCAAGCCTCTACCCGTAATGCGCCTCCGCGCAGGCGCCGCAGTCCCCGATCTAAAATGGCCGCCATGCTCGAGTTCCGCACCGAAGGCTACAATCCCTATGCGGTCAAGTACTCGCCCTATCACGACTCCCGCATAGCCGTCGCCGCATCCTCCAACTTTGGAATCGTCGGAAACGGGCGCGTCTTTGCTCTGGCCCTTACAGCGCAAGGAATCCAGGTAGAAAAAACGTACGTTCTTGTTGTACTCTACGAAACCGCATGAATTAGACAAAGAACAAGAAGGAGGCCGTCGGAGGAGAAGAATATGAACAAGGTTCATAGACAGTTTGGAGACTTCAGAGCTGACTATAAGCGTTCGCCTCTCTCTAGTTTCGACACAAACGATGCGCTGTACGATTTGGCCTGGTCAGAAATCAACGAGAAGCAGCTTCTTGTCGCGTGCGGCGATGGGTCGGTCAAACTGTTCGACTTGGGGGTCGATACCTTCCCCGTCATGAACTTCCATGAGCATAAGAGGGAAACCTTTTCGGTGTGCTGGAGTCCCGTGACGAAAGATAGCTTCATCTCTAGCTCGTGGGATGGAACCGTAAAGATTGTGAGTTCGTTTCGTGTCCATGATGGCCGTGGCTGCCCTCTGTCTACTTCATATCGAGTCGCTGTCGAGTCGAGAGCCGCCGTGCCTGACATGCTTACTATTCCGTCTCCCTCCAAGTACAAGTTCACAAAGAACTTCAGGATTACATTGAGAAATAAAAGTCTTCACAACACATGCTAACGACGCCCCTTTCTTGTAGTGGTCCCCCACGCGTGCCCATTCCCTAAAAACCCTCCCCATCGGGAGCTGCACATACAGCGCCTCCTTCTGCCCTTCCAACCCAGCCCTAATATCGGCCGTCTCCTCAGACTCCCATCTTCGACTCTTCGATCTGCGTACCCCCTCCGCCGCCACACATCACCTCGTCTCGAACATCCCCGTCCACGGCACGGCCGCGTACCCCGGTGCAACCCCCGCCGAAGTCCTCACCCACGATTGGAACAAGTACAACCAGACCGTCATCGCGACCGGCGGCGTAGATCGCATCATCCGAACATTCGACATTCGCAGTCCAAACGGGGATCCCCTCTCCGTGATGCCTGGCCATGAGTACGCCATTCGTCGCCTGGCTTGGAGTCCCCATGCGAGCGATGTGCTCATCTCGGGCAGCTACGACATGACGGTCCGGTTATGGCGGGATGCTGCCACGCCATCTATGCCTGTGGCGGGAGTCAAGCCGGGCCACCAGCTCGGTGTGATGAATAGGCATACAGAGTTTGTCACGGGTGTGGATTGGTGTTTGTTCGGTGCGGGAGGATGGGTCGCTTCCGTGGGCTGGGATCAGAGAGTCTTGTTGTGGGATTCGAATATGCTAGTAGGGGGCCTGAGGTGATCAGGTTCCCCCTTTGGCGACGTGTAGCGACCTATTTGCCGAAAACGCGATCCTACCTAGATGCGTGGCCAGAATGGGGAGAAAAGAGTCGGGGTTTGTACGAGATTCCAGAGGATGGCTGATAGAGATAGACGGCAACTTGCTCGCCCACAAAAAGGTCAGCAAATGTATTATGAGCTGTTTTTCATCTATCTCTTTGTTCGAGGCGTTGTCTGTATCCCCCCCCCCCCTTGTTAGATTGTCGGGATAGGAGCCTCCTATGTCGGGCATTCTCTCTCTGCTCTTCTTGGGCCAAAGCAGATGTCCTTCTGTTCCGTTTGTGAAAAGATACATAAGACTCCAGGGCCGTCATCTCGGAAGATACGGGTGGTGACTGATTCACTGATGAAGGAGGCCGTCCACTATCGACGAGATGACAAAAAGTAACTTGTAACTTAGAAGATTCAAAAACCAACAAGAATAGGTATTACTAGATGCTGTAAAGTTCATTGTAAGAGGAGATATTTGGAAGCCATCCGAGACGCCGTTTTCCTATCGCCGGGTGCAAAGAGGGACCTTTCTCTTAGTCTCTTTCTTCACCATCTATGTTACATACTGACCCGTTATATTGTACAAATTCAGTTCCGCGCATTACATTGTACAAGCCTCGCAATACAAGTACAAGTTCAGATTTTGATTCTGACACCAACCAAGGTGTGTCTGTCTTTGACTGGTGCTGATCCCGATGCATCTCGCATTCATCGTGGCCAGCGTCCTCTTCTCTGACATCAACAAACGTGTGTCTGTGTTTGATTGGTGCTGATTTAGATGCATCTCGCATTGTTCATGGCCCTCGTCCTCTTCACTTACCATGAAGCGTCATCGCCAGAGCCTCCTTCATCGCGAGATCCTCGAAAGTTACTGCCCCCTCGGGAACTACGCCCTCCTGAGAACCTGCCGCCACCCCGGCCACCACCGAAGCTTCTGCCTCGGCCACCGCCACCGCGACCGCCAAAGTCATCGCGGCGGACCTTACTTTCAATGCTGCTGAAGGGGTCAGATGAAGAAGAGTCATCCTGATCTCTGTAAGAATTTCGGCGTCCACCAAAACGGTTGCCTCCTCGACCCCCGTCACCTCGACCCCTGTCGAAGTCACCGTCGCCTCGTCGCTGCTGCTGCTGCAAATTCAAGTTACAGTGTGCCATTCCCATGTTGCGAGCCCATGACGGGGAAACAGGAGGCGGCTGATCCATGCCCATACCAACAGTGGCCCATGTATTCAAGTCGTCAACGAGCTGATCTTTGTCGGCATTTCCGCATCCGAAGATCGACGTGTAGGCCGATCCGAACTTTGAACTGCTCATGGCTTGACCAAGTTCAAGAACTTCTTCGTGATATGGCGGCAATTCGCCAGCTTTGGCCTCGGCCTGAGCAGCTTGAAGAGTATCGTTTGGCTTCAAGGGGAGACCTCGGAGCATCCTTCGAGCGGAGCTCATGGAACTGGGGGGCAGGAACAGCCACCCTTCACCTCCCTTGTTCTGTCGGCCAGTACGACCAAGTCTGTGGATATAAGACTCGCGATCACGAGGCGTGTCAACCTGAATGACGTGCGTCACATTGGGGAAATCCATACCACGAGCCGTGACATCAGATGAGAACAAGATTCCAGACCTTGTGTTACGGAATCTTTCGGCTGCCTTGGTTCGGGCCATTTGTGACAGCTGAGACTGAATAGAGAACGAGGCGATCTTCATCTTCTCGAGCCTTCGTCGTTGGTAGCCAAACTCTCCGGCCAGCTCAGTGAGTGCAGTAGTATTGAAGTACACAATGGCTTTGAATGGCGGCATACTTCGGTCTTCGTTTCTTTGCTTAACTTCTCGGTCAATAAGCTCCAACATGCTGGGGAAGACGTTGTTCCACGATTTAAGGGCAACCAGGTGTTGAGGGATCCGGTCGTGGGTCAGAGAATCGCTCTCGGAGATCGTCTGCACAAACTCGAAATCATCGGGGCGGACCATGCGTCGGGCCAGTTTGATGACATCTTTAGGAATAGTGGCAGAGACCAGCATTGTTTGGCGCACCTTCTGTGACGCCTTTGGTAGGACGGAGATGATGTCGTCAAGCTCCTTCTCGAACCCGACGTCTAGCATGCGATCCGCCTCATCCAGAACTAAGGCTGCCAGGTTTGGCGCCTCGATGCCACTTCTGGGGTCCTGCAACAGATCCAACAAGCGGCCAGGCGTCGCTACTAGAAGATGGCATCCTTGACGCTGAGTCTGGCGCAACATCTGCGACTTCTGAGTACCTCCGACAGCAGACTGCACAACAAGACCGGTGTGTTTGACGAGACGCCGGGCCTCCTCAGCGATCTGCTCGGCAAGTTCACGTGTGGGAGACAGAACAATACCGCGCACGTCATCTGATCGGGCGGTCCGTGAAGCTTTCTTTGACGCAAGATCGGGGTCTTCTGTGATCATGCGCTGTAGCATGGGCAGCAGAAAGGCAATGGTCTTACCGGTACCGGTCTTGGCTTGGGCGACACTGTCACGGATTAGAACCTTTGAACCAACAAAAATGTCGGAGATGAAAAAGGTAAACTTACATGTCGCTTCCTTTGAGAGCGGGATTGATTGTCTTAGATTGCACGGGTGTCATGGATTCGTAGTTCATGTCATTAATGATGGCTTCCAGGAGGTTTTTGTGAACGCCCCTGTCGGCCAAATCAACGAAATCGACAGCTTCTGCAGGAGTGGCGGGAGGAAGCTCAGAAACTTCTTCCTCAACTTCGGCGTCTTCAGCTTCAGCCTCATAGGCAGAGGCTTCGGAGCTGTAGTTCCTGGAGGCGTGTGTAAAGCTCCTGAAAGACGAGATAGGTTTTGAGGCAGACAGAAGCGTTCGCTTGGTGGCAGCGAAAGCAGCTCGATTGCGGATAACCGCGAACGGCGCGGCAGCGCTGGCCACGCTGGCACAGCGTCGAAAGCCTTGCCTGAACATGTCGAAGACGATCTTCTCAGTGTTTAGACAACTGCGATGGAAACGAATGATTGCTGGTCTTCTCTGGGGGGGGGGATATGAAAGAGCCTGGATGGATGGATGGAAGTGAAAAGAATGGGCGAGGGGATGGCTTGTGAAAACAAAAGGTTTGGACGCCCTGAAGAAATTTGGGGGACAACAGCGGCTGGAGAAGTTTTTTCCCTTTTTGCGCTTGCCCAATCAGAGTGCAGCCAGTCAGAAGCCGCTCTGGCACCTATTTTTATGGAGTGGGTACGTCCATCAAGTTATCAACCAATTGGGTCGGATTTGGCAAAGACCGCGTCTCCTTTGACGCGGCGACTCGCGGGAGGAAATAAAGTCAATGCATCCACCCGACGCTGAAATACCTAAAAAGTCATACATAATACATATGCACCAACACGTTCTCGTTTGGACTTGCTTTGTTGATACATACAAACAGATGCATTCACAGGGAGATTCCAGGCGCTATGAAAGACAAACAAGCTCCTTTGACGACGCTTGACATCACTACCTGTGCGACAGCCCGATTACTCACGCTTGCGTCCGTACACAATTTGCCCATTCAAATAGCTGTGAACCTTGGGATTGCGAATCGCCTTGAGCAGGGTTGCGAGCCACACATGGTACTCGTCTGCTGGTCTTTGGAGGCTCTGCCAAAGCATCTGGGTGTAACCTAATGATTAGAGGTGAGAATGTTGGCTTTCTAAACAAGCACTTATTGATAGGCAAGCGGAAATGCCTTCCTTACCTTGAAGGTCGTTCTCCAGAGCCGCTCCGAAAAACCGCCCGACCTCAGCGAGTCTAGGATCCTTTGGCCAGGGACCAACAGGGATATAATGACGAGTCATCCTCTGAATCAACATTCAAAGGCAACGGGGCACGGTACATACTTTGTATGGACGCACTCTTTTTTCGACGAAGCCAGCCTCGTCAAAAGCTTGTCGCTGAACGTCTCGCAAGAAGAATGGACGATTCAACACCTTTTCAGCCTCTCGAAACAGCTCTCCAAACGAGGCAAGAACCGGTTCCAGCTCGGTAGTCCCGTCGTCGCTGCAAAACTCGACATCACCCTCAACAGACTCTACCCAACCTCCTGGCGCACAGCATCGGAAGGCTTCTTTGAAAAGACGTGTCCAATTCTCAATACCACCGTAGATAAGGCGCATATGGATAAAGTCAAAATGGTTTGCGTCCCAAGTCCACTCGAGCCCGGCGTCGTCTATTTCGAAGCAGACGTTTGGTGGAATCCACTGCGGTTGGCACGGGGATAGATCTGTTCCGATGACTGAAGCATTTGGAAATTGGTCGGCAAATTCACTATTCAACTTTGTGAGCAAGCGAGCCTGTGAGAATCTGGTTTTCCTGTGCCATACATTGTCCAGATACCTGATAAAATGGTCAGCGATAACGATATGTAGTGAAACCTGGATCACTTAGGTACTTACCGGTTCCCGTACCGACATCAAGCACCCGCTAAAAAAATTCGTTGAATCAATGATTGAAAAATCCTCAATGCATCTGACAGCACCTAGCAGAGTCTTACGTGAATCTTGTCTTTCTCAAGCGGTGCCTGAAACAGCTCGTCGTCAAAAAGGACCGTCAAGGCGTGATGGCTTGCGATCACATTAGCGTGCGACTCCGCCGATAATGTGCTTGTCAGACTACTACCTCAATTCCACTGATTCCAGCTGCCGGTCGTCGTTGGGAATGAAATAGTTGGCAGTGAACTTATCACTATGATAGGTGCGGCCATGGATTCGACGGTAGTCGAGGATGCTGGATGAAATGGACGCGGTGGAACTTTGACTGCGACAGGTCGTCAAAAAAAAATGGAATAATTTGTGGATCGTCATGGGCACAAACTCTTCAGAGAAAACCGAATCGATGTCATTGGGATCGTCAGCCTACACGTATATTAGCCTCGTATCTGCAACACTCTGATACACTCCCGGGTGGCTCGGGCTTTACGGGAGCGTCTCTTGCAGCAATCAGGTCGTCCTCGGCCCTTGGTGGACTTTGCTCGTTTGCTTGTGCTGTAGACATGATGTTGGAAAAGCATGAGACAACGAGCGAGCTATAATCAGGTCGAGCGGGATGTTGGCTAATAAATACGCAATCGTAGTGGCGTTTTGAGGAAGCCAAGACGTCATCTCACCATACCTGGAGAAAGATGGGCCCTATTTATGTTCAGACGAGCAGTACGGGAGCAGTACCTTGCCATGCCGCGCCACGACAGAGTGAATTGTGTCTCAGGCATCCCGATACTTCGTGAAACGAAGTTCTGGCTTGGACAGGGAGATACCCATCGAGTAAGATGAAGACCTACTAGTGAGATGCTCAGGATAGCACAGGACGCATATGAGTTGTTGTAGACTTCGACTTTCCTGGCCTTAAGCATCTGTTTTCGCAATAAGGAACCTTTCTGTTGGCCAGATTTGCTTCCGCCGTATAACCTAGGTACCTACCTATACCCTTCCCTCCGCGATGGGGCGTTGACCGATAATCTTTTCCTCAAATGTGACAAAGCCCTCGGTTGGAGCCTGGAGGCGCTCCAACTTACACTTCGTCAGTTCCAGAACTTCCAGCTACCTACATACTTACCGATGCTATGATCAACTTATCAGAAGGGCCAAGGTCAGGCTTCAGCCCCCCGGCCTTGGCATTTGGGTTGACCTCAGTCCTCCGATATCTCCGCCTTCGAGCATCACCCACAACGATCAGAGGAGCCAACGAGCTCCATACATAGGTACCGCCCTCATTCTCTGGAAACTGGCCGCAGAAGCGGCTGATGCCTTCTGAGTTCTGATAAACTCCCTTGTCGTCGTCGGAAAGCTCAAGCAGATCGTACAAAACAACCTGGTTCATTCATCATGCAACAAGTTCTTCGCCAACATGCCAACGCGCCACCTACCACCACGTTGCGCGAAGATGTACATAGTACTTCTTAATGCGTCCGCATACTACAGCCTTTCCAAGGTGTTAATCGTCTAACTGACAAATCTTGATATCTGTTCAGTGAAGCGGAGAGTCAATTGGACTGAAAATTCAATCACTCGATCTATGTTGCAGTGTAAGTGAGATCTTAACCAGTACGCATAAAGATGACAGTTCAGCCCATGTTTTCCATTATCAATATCCGACGCCGATTCGTCGAAGTCCTTCGTTCTAATAACTGTTCGCCTGATTCAATTCAATTCAATGCTATGCAATGCGCCACGGATCCAATTCACGCCTCAAGACTTCTCTAGGTAGTCTTGACATACAGTACCTAATACTTCTCGGTCCCGCTTTTAAGATAAATTTGAAAATGGCAATCGATTGCCCCCAAACAAGTCACCCATTCTCCGAGTCAAGTTCCATTAGAGCACGTCCTTACTCATTTCGTACGACCACCTTCCGTCTCGTCGAAGCTTGTCACGAGCGACCAAGTCCTTTCGTATATCTTCTTCCGTGAGTCGATCGGCTCCGCTCCAATTGGCACTAGAGGTTCGTTCCCGGAATTTACCAAATTTTGCCTTACTCTCGGCGAACACCTCTTCCATAATCAGAGGCGCCGGTGGTCCGAAAATCTGGGAAGGGTCCATGGTCTCTTGGCGCGCCAAGGCCATTCGTAGAGCTGGTGAGTTTGCCCAGCATGCCACTTGTTTTTTACTCGACTTTTCTTCTTCTTCTTCTCCACCTTCGGGATCGGTCATGATCTCGGGAAGCTCAATGGCCTCACCGTTCTGGAATCCGGGAGTAGATCGGGTTACAGACTTGGCGGTAGATTTCATAGCAGCGGAGGGGCCAGCTCGTGCTGGTGTTTTGTAGGCCGCTCCTGCGCCATTTGGGGTTGGCTGGAATGGAATGCCACCCTTGGAGATCTGTGCCAACTCAAGCGGATGGGCCGCCTTCGTCTGACCAGCATACTGCGAGCTGACTGTAGCCTTGAACAGGTTGGGCGCACCGCTTTGAGGGGCATTCGCATAGCTGTTCTGGAGGACTGGCTTGGCCGGTATCTCCTATGAGAGTCATCTTAGCCACCAAAATTGCATCAACGTGCATAATTCTCTGTATAGACGTACCTTTTTGACCCCAGCCGATGGCCTGACAGGGGGACCTCTGATGTTTGCCTGAGCTAATGCTGCATCGACGTCTTCATCAAAACTATCACTCGTTCTACGCCTCTTGGCGTCGTTGCCTTGAAACGTCAGGCCGGCTCGCGATTGCGCACGCTTGGCTTGGCCATCCTCTCCCTTGCTATTGTTGAGATTTCTTTTGACACCGGCTTTGCTGGCACTAGCAGGAATTGCGTGGGTTACACGGTTCGTCTCTTCTTGACCCCATTGAGCAATGGAGTTCATTCGAGATGGCTGTTCGGCGGTCGGGGTCTCGTGAGACATGAGAAAATCAGGAGGCCCGTTGGGTTGCGAACGCATGGCCGGGGGTGGTGCTCTGGTTTGCTTCGCCTTTTCAATCGCTGCTTTCCTTTGTTCATTATTTTTAACTTGTGATTGGAATACAGAAACTTCTTGCTGCTGTTGTCGCTGACGCTCCGCATCTTGACGCTTCTGTTGTTCCTGTCGGCGCTGCTCCTCTTGCGCCATTGTCTTCTTTCGTTCCATTTCGGCTTTTGCGTCACGACGTCTCTGAGCCTCTCGCTCTTCCTGCTCCTTCTTCTTCGCCGCTAATTCCTGCGTCTTGGCCCGACTGGCTGCAGCGCCCCTCAAGCTCTGGGTTGATGATTTGGTCTGCAATGAGGCTTTGCTGGCTTTGCTAACAAGTTGATGGGATTGAGCGGCATCAGGTGGCGCAGTAGAGAGTCTGTACTGGGAATGCTGGGATCCTGTATTTACTCTGATGACAGTCGGGGCTTGCTTCGGCCTGATTTGCGTTTCTCTCATTGGTTTCGCCGGTCGCTTCAATTCTTTATTGCGAGAGGTGTGAGCAGGGCCAAGAGATCGCGTAAGCGAGGGAGCCGGTACCGTTGAGGTGTCATCCATTTCGACGTCTTTGTCCACAGATAGGGTTTCGTCCTGCCTAGTTTTCGTGTTTCTGAGACCGGTCCTCGTGGGTTTAGACGGTCCCTCTTCGGGTGTCCTTGATTCATTCTTCTTGGCAGCAATTTGCTTTTCCATAAGAGCAACCCTTTCTTGTTCCTTGTTGAAGATGCGAGCCTTCTCCTTCTCCTTTTGTCGAGCCTTTTCTAGTTTCATGTTCTGCTCCTCGAGGCGCTTGGCTTCTCTTTCCCGTTTATTTTCTTCCCTCTCTGTAGAAGCTCTGGTACGGCGCGTTGACCGAGTAGGGCTTGCCTCAAGCTGATTAATTGAGCTTTGCGATCCAATCTTTACTAGACCAGTAACAGAATCAGATGACACGAAGGATTTCAGACCGAGCCGAGTCGAAGACGGTGACGTCAGCAGCTTGCCCTCAGCGCTAATAGCAGCGCTGCTTGCCAGCAGTCCTCTGGAGCTTTTCAAAATGGACGACAGTTTGTTCTTGACCTGCTTTAGCGGACTTTCTCGAAAGCTGCGAGAGACAGACTTGACCGGGGAACCGAAACCTCCTGATTCGACCACAGTCGAAAGACTCGGATTCGATACAGACACAACCTTTTTAAGTGTGTGTACTTCTCCCACTGCCGTGTGAACGTTTGGAATGACTGACATAGAGGCAGACTTTGAGTGCCCGTGGGCAGCCTTGACCTGTGTGGGCTCGCCCGGCCGCTCGGTTTGCGTTCTGCTTGTCGTCTCGTCATCTGAGACGGCAAAGTTAGGCTCGCTGATGGTTCCTTTTCCTTGGATATCTTCCATGACGTCCGCAGAATGACATTTCAGAAGGCTCACACGCTCTCTATCTGCCGCGGAGATGGTGGCCGGTGGTTCAATCCAATCGTCATCGTCATCCTCTGGAAACGCTCCTGGTGTAGACTGCACTGTGTCAAACAGAAGAGGTGAAGAAATCTCTACTTCGAGTGTCTTGTTCTGTTGCAAGGGGTGCTCCTGTTGGGGCTGGGATTGGCCAGACTGGTTGATCTGGTCCTTGAGCCTTTGAGTATATGTTTTGGAATCCTCATTCTGGTAGGTGTCAATGTCAGTCGCATCGTCCACGTCCATATCAGCTTCACAGTTTCCTCCCCGGTCCAATCTTGCAAGTGCTCCTCCGAGACTTCTGCCGCCCGTCGGCCTATCGTAATAGCTCGTTCGTACGTTTTCCACATGGCTCGTGCGGGAGATCCTAGCTCCATTGTTCTTGCCAGCTGCGAGAGGTTCCCTGGCAGGCAAAGACGCAAAGTTCAAACTACTTTTGCGAACGATTGGACGTATTGGACTCGAGACATCTGAAACTGATCGGCCCTCATCAGCAAAGTCAGCCTGGTTCGTGTCGTAGCTCAAACGTCTCGATGGCGACTCATCGTCCACAGAATCAGATATGTTTTCAAGATCAGATCCTGCACCTTCAGCAGGCTTGTTAGATGTTTCGGCTGAAGCCCGCCAAGCCTGGTCCTCATTGGATATCTGAATTATCTTTCCCGTGGAGTCAGCGGCGACAACAGCACGCTTGGGTCCGCTTTCGCGAAGGATTGCATTTGAAAAGATCGAGTTCGAGTGAGGGGAAATATGTGCGTCGTCATGATCAATGTCCATGTGGATAGTTAAAGGCGCAACATCCTGACTGCCAAAGTAGCCGGAGTCCTGGACGCCCTGCGTCGCCTGCCTGGAAGGGAAAAGGGTTCCCGCACCTGGCGAGCCTCTAGCAACATGATCATTGTGTTTCGGAGATGGATTGCCATTGACTGGGCTAGACGACGCGTTTGAAGTCGCGGAAAAAACCTCGGAGAGTGGCTTCCAAGAAGTTAGCGATGCTGAGTTGAGAGATTAATTGATTCCAACCTACCACTCGTGTTTCTAGGGGATTTTGTGTTTTGACCGTCCGGAGTACCTTTCCACGGAGTTTGCCCGGGGTCTTGAATGCTTCTGCAAAGTTCCTGCACAAATTGTTAGCAGCGGCAATGGATTACAAGTCTGTCGTGAGCCATGCATACATTTCATTTTCGTTAAATATTCCGGCCATGTGCTCGTTCAACCAGTCAAGCTCATTTCGCGCCGAATAGGAGAATTCGTCAACCTCTGATTGCGCTATCTGCAGCGCTGCGTTTCGCTCTTCGATAACCCATGCTGTACAGCCGACTTGCATACGTGGTGCTCTCATCGCAGCCATGATCAGCTACCCGACGCCAACAAAGGCGAACGATGTGTCGGATTGTGTCGGATTGTGGCGAATCGTGTCGCGGACGCTATCGTATGTGGATGAAACTCTTGAGTTCATATACCTAGACGTCTACAACTGCGTGAATAATCAAGTTTAGACTAAATCGATAGCCTTTGTCGAAGGTGATGTCGCTGTTGCTGGCGTGAAGCGCCCTTGACATCAACTACGTATTGGCACCTCATTCCAGATCATACCAATTGATTGTTTTGATTGACACCGAATCGGGCTAGCGCACGAATGGCCGCCGCCTTACGTAGACGGTAGTACGGTAGCGCGCGCGAGTCGCGTTAGCGTTTCGAAAACGGTTATGGTGGGGGTGCACGTGGCGATAAGATCCTTATCGGATAGTAAACATGCATTGTTTACTTTCGGCGCGGCAAAGGTGGGCTGTTGAGGCCAATCCAGTCTCATCACGGCGCAGTTGCTCAGTGCTTGCATCACTGCCGCCAAGAAACTGCGACAATATGAGAGTGATCGAGGTCATTATTGACGTACGTTAATATTCTTTCGTTGAACCGCCGGGGTTTTTGTTTTACTAAAGATAACTTCTACAGGGCTTCAAGTCGTATGCCGTGAGGACGGTGATATCAGGATGGTAAAAACATCTACCATGAACTGATGAATATTCCATGCCCCGATTCTGACGTGCACGAATAGGGATGAATCTTTCAACTCCATTACCGGCCTCAACGGTAGTGGTAAATCAAACATACTGGATGCTATCTGTTTTGTGCTGGGCATTACGAATATGTCAACAGTGCGAGCACAAAACCTCCAAGTATGCTTTCTAATGTTATCATTCTACTTCATTTGGTACTAAATTCAGATTAGGATCTCATTTATAAACGTGGGCAAGCCGGTGTCACTAAAGCTAGTGTAACGATCGTTTTCGACAACAGAGATACCAAAAAGTCACCGATCGGCTTCGAAGAATATTCATCCATCAGCGTAACACGTCAAATTGTTTTAGGAGGGACCTCGAAGTATCTCATCAACGGTCATCGTGCACAGCAGCAGACGGTTCAAAATTTGTTCCAATCCGTTCAACTCAACATCAACAACCCGAATTTTCTCATCATGCAAGGCCGGATCACCAAGGTGCTGAACATGAAGGCAGTGGAGACTCTGGCCATGATTGAGGAAGCAGCCGGAACTAGGATGTTCGAGGACCGCCGTGATAAAGCCCTGAAGACAATGGGTAAAAAAGAGTTGAAGCTTCAGGAATTGCGGGAGTTGCTGAAAGACGAAATCGAACCCAAATTGGACAAGCTTCGCACCGAGAAACGAGCCTTTCTGGACTTCCAGCAGACTCAAAACGACCTCGAAAGACTAACACGAGTCGTAGTCGCATATGACTACATTAGATGCCAAGATAAGCTAAAGCAATCCGCTTCTGACCTGGAGAGCAAGAAGCAGCGACTTCAATTGCTTGAGGACTCGGCAAGTCGTCTCAAGGGCGAACTATCTCATCTTGAAGAGGACGTGAAAAAAGTGAGAGCTCAGCGTGATCGAGAGGTCAAGAAGGGCGGTAAAGCCCAAGCACTTGAAGAGGATGTCAAGAAACACGCCAATGAGCTGGTTCGACTGGCTACTATCTTGGACTTGAAGAAGACTACGTTGGCAGAGGAGAAAGAGAAGAAGAGATTAGTAGAAAAAACCGTTTCAGAATTGGAAACGGCATTTCAAGAAAAAACCGCAGCTTTTGACGATGCCAAGGCTTGTTACGACAAGGTAAAGGAGGATCTCGTCAAACAGACCCAAGAAGTAGAGTCAAAAGAAGAGCTTCTGCAGACTCTTCAGACAGGTGTTGCATCCAAGGACGGGCAAGAGAATGGTTACCAAGGGCAGCTTCAGGATGCCAAGAATCGAGCTACTGCCGCAGCTACAGAGCAAGAGCAAGCAAGAATCAAAATTGCCCACCTCCAGAGTCGGTTGAAGGAAGAGGAACCTCGCGCCAGGAAAGCGAAAGAGCAAAATGCGGATCTTCTGCGAGGCCTTGATGGGCTGAAAGCTCAGACAGGACGGCTCGAGAAAGAGCTCCAGAAGCTGGGTTTCCAAGAAGACCAAGAAGAGCAGATGTACAAGCAAGAATCACAGCTACAACAAGCTGTGAGGACTCTCCGCCAGGATTCAGACAAACTAAAGCGCCAGGTCGCCAATATAGACTTCAACTATGCGGATCCCACACCAGGTTTTGATAGAACGAAGGTCAAGGGACTTGTCGCTCAATTATTCACTCTCGATAAAGATCATACTCGGGCCGGCACAGCCCTTGAGATTTGTGCTGGTGGTCGACTATACAACGTTGTGGTCGACTCGGAAGTAACTGGAACCCAGTTGCTCCAAAAAGGCAAACTTCGCAAGCGAGTCACCATTATCCCTCTCAACAAAATCGCCGCTTTCAAAGCTTCGGCGCAGACTGTTGCAACAGCGCAGAGCATTGCTCCCGGAAAGGTCGATCTTGCGCTGTCCCTCGTCGGGTATGACGACGAAATATCAGCCGCGATGGATTACGTCTTTGGCAACACTTTAATATGTGCCGATGCGGAGACCGCAAAGCGCGTTACATTCGACCCCAATGTCAGAATGCGAAGCATTACTTTGGAGGGCGACGCATACGATCCTTCCGGGACACTATCGGGAGGCAGTGCACCAAATTCTAGTGGTGTCTTAGTAACGCTACAGAAGCTGAACCATCTCTCCCGCCAGCTCCAGGAAGCGGAAAATGCTCTGCGAGACATTCAAGCTAAAATCCACCAGGAGAAATCAAAACTCGACCAAGCCCGTCGCCTCAAGCAAGACTTAGACTTGAAGAACCATGAAATTAAGTTGGCTCAAGACCAGATCAGCGGCAACTCTTCGTCATCCATCATTTTGGAAGTCGAAACCATGAAAAATAGCATCACGGAACTGCAAAGCAACATCACTGAAGCCAAGTCTCGTCAGATGGAAGCTAGTGCAGATGTGAAACGGATTGAGAAAGACATGAAAGACTTTGATACTAATAAAGACGCAAAGCTTATCGAGTTGCAGAAGTCAGTAGATACGCTGCGCGAAAGTCTCGAGAAGAGCTCGTCGGCAGTCAAAGGTGTGCAGAAGAAACTCCAAACTGCGCAGCTCGACGTGGAGCAAGTAGGCACAGACTTGTCCGCGGCGCGAGAACAACTTCAGGAAGCCGAGCTATGTATCAAGGCTGCCCTACAAGATGTTGATGGCCTGAGCAAGCAGCAAAGTGCACTGACCGATACTCACGACTCTGTCCAATCACAGCTGAATGCTGAGAAGGCAAAGTTGACTTTATTCGACGACGAGCTCCGAGCTCTCGAGGAAGCAACAAGGTCAAAGAACTCTCGCATCACCGAGGAAAGCCTGGAGATGCAGAAACTGGGCCACCAGGTAGAACGCTTCCATAAGGAGCAGCAGAGTTCTGCAGACAACGTCGCGCATTTGGAATCAGAGCACGAGTGGATTCAAGAAGAAAAGGACAAATTCGGCCGCAGCGGTACGCCTTATGATTTCCAAGGTCAAAATATCGGCGAGTGCAAGTCTAGTCTTCGAAACTTAACAGACCGATTCCAAGGCATGAAGAAGAAGATTAATCCCAAGGTCATGAACATGATTGATAGCGTGGAGAAGAAGGAAATGACGCTGAAGCATATGATCAAGACTGTCATTCGGGATAAACGGAAGATTGAGGAGACAATTGTCAGCTTGGACCATTACAAGAAAAAAGCGTTACACGAAACATGGGAGAAAGTGAATCGTGACTTCGGCCACATCTTCTCGGAATTGCTTCCAGGCGGCAGTTTCGCCAAGCTTGACCCTCCCGAGGGTAAAACGATCAGCGATGGTCTTGAAGTCAAGGTTTGTCTTGGAAAAGTGTGGAAACAAAGCTTGACGGAGCTCAGCGGTGGTCAAAGGTACAGTCCGATAATCCCATTACTCGGCCCACATGGCTATACTGACCCCTTTATAGATCTCTTGTTGCTCTGTCTCTCATCATGGCTCTGTTGCAGTTCAAGCCTGCACCGATGTATATTCTAGACGAGGTTGATGCTGCTCTCGACCTTTCTCACACGCAAAACATTGGTCGTCTCATCAAGACGCGCTTCAAGGGTTCACAGTTCATCGTTGTCAGTTTAAAAGATGGCATGTTCCAGAATGCGAACCGAATCTTCAAAACGCGCTTTAGCGAAGGCACGAGTATGGTCCAAGCACTGACACCAGCCGACATGAAGTGAGAGACGACAACATATTCAAGGTGTGTGCAAAGGTCCAGGGAGGAAATACTGTACATATTACGGGTGCTTATCAATGGATGGAGAGCGATGCATGATGTGACGAGCACAGGAGCGTCTACCAAACTTCAAGGAGACCAAATGTACGCATATGACCTGCATGACAATACAATTGAACCAGGATACGCCTGGCTTACGTCACGTGGAAATCGAATCGTTGCACCAATGTCGTTAGGCGCTCTATCCGGGGTATCTATGTGGTCCTCGTTTGAGAACCTCGACATCCATGCCGGCTTCCACATACGACTCCAGCTGCGTGGGCGTGCCTGTGTTGGGAAATACGGGACAGAGTTGCATGCCCAGACACCCCATCCTGGGAGCACCGTCGTCGATTTGCCTGTATTTGCGAAGAGAGCGGTCTGGTTCGACGCTATGGCGGACGCCTGTAGCTGGATCGACATTTGGCAGCTTGCACCTGGTTTCAACGGTCACCTTGTGTTTTCGTTTTTCTTGGATCAGCGGGGGAATTCGGTTTAAGCTTCTTACCTTACGGTGTGACAGGTGACGGTAAAAACGCTGCTTTCTTCTGGCATACCTGAACGCCTGAACCGAACGGACTTCCAATCATCTTCGTCATATTCCGGGGGTCCAAAGACTAGCAGTCCAACCCACACGGGAGTCAGTGTCTTTGAGAAGACCTATTACGGAAGGCAGGTTACGAACCAATAATGTTTCCACGGAAACGACGCGGATCCAGGCTCTGTATACTTTTATCTTTCTGTATGAGCGACTCTAGGGCTTGTATGCTTGACAGATTGAGGAGGTGTATTGGAAACTGAACTTGACATTATCAATATGCATGCAGCTTTCTTCTTTCTTGTGCATTGTACAAGGGGGGGCCACGGGCCATGGCACTTACGCCGTCTTGAAAATCCACTACGGACTCGTGTCCCAGAGTGTCTTCCGGAGCAGCGATATTACGAAAGACCTGTCGTCTGCTCGACGGATCGGATCGAAATAGCGCTAGCTGATGCTTGGCGCCAAGATACATGGCCAGCTGCGGAGGCAAATCCGCGGACATGTTCAGCACCTGAACAACGTCTTCCCAGATCTTGACATGGGAGAACTCATACGTCCGGGCCTGAATTTCTTCCTGCGAAGGAAAATCCAAAGGCAGGATGAATTGCTTCTCTGGTCTCGCGCTCAAGCCCCTGCTGAGCTTTGCTGCGAGGAATTGCATGGTGCCTCTCCATCCGGTGGCTTGCCATGGAAATCTTACAACCAGAAATCTTGCATCTGAGTGGCCAAGCTGTCGGCTCTTCTTGGAGGGATCTGGAAGCCACACATCAACCTTGACGTTTGCGAGGAGTGGGAGCTGCCTTTGAGTCAAGCATTCCCATCGGCCACTCTGTCCTGCCATCGGTTTCAGCTGAGCAAAGGTGAAAAGCCGATCATGCTCTAGTCCCGTCGGTAGTACTTTGCTCCTGTCGATCTCGATTCCTCTGCATGACTTGATCGGATAGATGAAGAGGCTTTTGATAGTGGGCACTTCTGCCTGCTGAGGCTGTTGCTCCGGCGTGGAACGAGACGGCAATTTGCTTCGGTGAGCCGGCCGCCCAAGTTTACGGTGTGTTTGCCGTAATGCATCGCCGGTCTCTACCGGAAGGGGCGGAAATATCATGAAGATAGGCACCATGAATACCATGACTGTAACAGCTATTAGGAACACTGTGTCATGGTCAACCCGGTGGATTGACTCCCAACCAAGTGCCGATCTGTCTGTCATCTTGCGACGCCGCTCTGATGTATCTTGAATATTAGACAGTAGCGACACTTCAAGTGACGGGTTTTCCTTGAGATTTAAAAGCTCTACACGTTCCTTGAGTAGATGCTTCGCAATGGGTCTTTGGATGCTTGAAGAACAACGAGGCGCACGTGATGACGTTTAGATGTGTCTCAAACCAGTGCCTAGATGTTGGTTGATAATTGTTATGGATTTTCGCCGAAGGAGCAGTGCAATCAAGCCTATCACTTCCATCCACATCAGTGGAAGCAAAATTTACAGAAAAAGCCTTCCCTCTTTTTCATTATTATTCCTTCGTCGACCGCTATCTTCGGAGCAGATTGACTTCACGAAATAAAATTTTGCGGTCGCTCTGTAGGGTAGTCATGACCACACGTGTTTCGGGTGGCTTGTTTAGGCAATCCGTAGGTACCTCGGTACATGTGTTTAAGGCACACCCCTGCTTTTACTGGGTATGTGCTCCCGTATGTAGCCGGAAATACGGCACCTGAAACTCTCTTCAGATTCAACATCAAAAGTAGGTAGGTATATACATACATACCCGATAAAGACGCGCAGTGTGATGGCAAAATACTGAAGGTCGCGGGTTTGTCGTGAGGTACAGCTTTCAGTAACAGGCACATACCTTCCTGCCTTCCTGCTTGCGTAGAGCAAACGTGTTACGTAGGTAGGCAGTGAAATGGTCGCATTTGCGGGAGATGAGGCAGGAGCGATGCGCGACTTCGTGTACTTCATCAAGTTCATCGATCATCTCGGGCAGCGTGTTTTCCTGAAGCTAACTAAAGATCGTGGGTTGAAGAGCCCTGTTCATCAAATTCACCCATCTCTTTATGCTCCGTAAGTAACTTCCTTTAGTTATGTACCTACTCATTCTTATTTGCTGTTTACTTTTTGGCCCCTGTTCCAATTTAACCCCCTTCTCACCGCTAGTCCGCAACAAAACACAAATTAATGCACCACACATGAAGCCCATACATGCCTAAGAAAGCTAACTCTGGCCAGTTGTATGATGTATCGGCTGCGATCCGCTCCTCGATCGAGCCGTTGCCATCCAAGGATCGCTATGGTAGCACAGCAAACCGATTGTATGACATACCTAGCTTGACCAGTCGGAAGATTTACCACAGCTATCCATCTGCAATGCGGAGGAGGCAGATATGTACCTACGTATACCTACATACCTACGAACACAGACGGTAGATACATGTGTACATATGTCTTCGACGATAGGTAACATCTTCACGAATCACGCGTGAACCGTCGAGGTCCAGGGACGTTGTGGACCAAACATCTCGCTCAGACCTCGCTTGGAACAAACAAGTGGAGGCAACGCCACGGCAGTGACGGCACCTGTAGGCTGTGTGTCAATCCACTTTAAGAAAACTCGTTGGCTAGCGAAATTTAGAACGTTGCTACATTCGATACAGAGAAACGGTCTCCAGACTACAGTAAGAGGTAGGTAGGTATGTATGTAGGTAGGTACCTATAGTGTAGTCCAACTTCTTCACATGAAAATTGCCCGAGGCATTGCCCACGCCCCTCAGGCTTCAGCAATCATGGATCCCGACGATATATCACATGACCGATGCACTATGCGACATTGCTTTTTCTCATGTATACTCTGTAAATGCAAGAATTCCGGTGACGATCCCATCTCGGGTTTAGCGTCTCCTGAAATAAGACCCCTAGCCACGTACCGTACGTACGGAGTATGTACATGCGCACATGGCTTTGGTGGAAGGCCAAGAAGAGGTTGGCATTGGAACAATTCATGACGCATGAGCATTGAGATTACTAAACATTTGCGCATAGGTACCTACCTATGTACAATCTTGCAGCAAACACAACTCTCTACCCGCGCTTCTGGGGAACAGCACAGCAAGCCTGGCTTATATGTAGTGAAACCATACTTACAATACATACGGCACATATAGGTAGGTATATTCTCCGGACTTTGACTCGCGGCGCTGTTTCAGCTCGTGTTTATTTTCACGATTAGAAAGAGGATGAACGCAGAGAACTCGTACCCTTAGGTAATATGTAGCACAATGTTCGTGAGAACATGCCTGTCTGCTTTTCGGTGGTACCTACGGATAATACTCCGTACATAGGCCAAATGACCGGGGCACCCTCGGAGTCGGAGTCATGGCAAGCACACACTGCCTGTTGCCATCTTATCCCCACACCGGATCCGAATGCTTGTCTGCCCAGTGCCAACGCGTCTGATAATAGGTAGGTAGACATGCTCAAAACCGCGAATGTAGTAGGTACGTTGGCACATTTGCCTGTACGGAGTATGTACAGCATATATCTCAAAGCAGCGGACAGGAATTTGATAGAACCATGAACGGCAAGCAGAAAATACGGGGGAACTAAATTGGGCATGTTCTCGCTTTTCAAAAACCCTGCTCCACAGGCCGCTTGCCCGTTCGTATTGTCCTTGTTGCAAGGCGAAGTCAGTGAGGGCAAGTCCTGTGGAAAGAGTCACCTAAAGCCTAACAAAGGCCACTAACGACGTGCAATCGCGCCAAGATCTAAACAGCAAGCCGTCCCATATGGTGGAGTTGTCGTGTAATTATATGTACAACACGAATGCCCTGCGTTCAATGGGACATGTTGATAGAGCGGAGGTGAGCTGCATACACGCCCAATTATGCGATCGTCATCGTGTTCTTGAAAGCAAAGGCGGCCAACTACTCCAATGAAAACATTTCATATGAACTTGTTGAGTTGTTGTGTTGGATTGGATGCTCAACTAGCCCATTATAGAGAGCGATTTGTTTTGGAAGGCGAAATCGCCAGAAGTTGAGCCGCTTATTCAGAAACATCTGTTTGGTATGGAGTCCATGACTGAATAAACTCCAGAGGACACAACTGTCAACAGCACACCGCGGCCGGATGCGTGCCAAGAAGCCCGTTCTGACGGGAATTACTCGACAGTCGATCACGCAAATGTGGTACATACATACCTTACAGGTAAATGCACAGAAGGCCGGGCCTGGCAGCATGCCAGCATGCCAGTACATAAATATCCCGATTTCTCGTGTTCAAACGACCAGCTAAGGCAACACGCGAAAATACCTAGATGGTAGTTAATACATACCTAGGTCTTTATATACCTGTTCATCGGAAAGGCCAGGGCTTGTTTGCACCCTGCCATAGGTACATAGTGATACCGCATACATTCTCCGTACCTATTCGCCCTGCCCGTTGCACGATCGTCCATGGGTAAGGCTGGGGATCCGTCAGGGCGAGGGAGCAGACTCAACAAAGCGTATTACGGATACATATGTGCCGTTTCTGAAGAGTCGATGAGTCTCCCAGCATTTAAAGCTCTCGACGTCAGGGCGCCAAGTGATCAAGGACGGTTCGCGCAGTCTTCGATTGAGTCTCCCAGAGTCTGATTATCGATGGAAGAGGCTACATACATATTCGAATCGCCCTCCCAAAGAAGCTCAGCCAGAGTGTCGGGATGGATCATGGCGCGTCGTCGATGAAGATTCCCCATGCCTGGCGTAGGTACATATGTACATATGTAGGTAGGTAGGTCACGGCAAGTGGGATGCAGATATTTCGTGTGAAATGAAGGACCACCGAAAAAAGAACGTCTGGAACATGGAACCAGAACGATGGTTTGGCGGATGGGCGGCGTGTCTGCCGCCGGATGATGAATGGACATGAAGGGGGGCTGGGGAACTTACATATGTATCCTCCCGTGTTATTACCCCAGCCCCAGCTGCAATGCCCAACGCCCGGACGCTTCTGGAGACTGGGTCATCCTGATCTGGCCTGTAATAATGGATTACATATGTACCTTATGGGACTGCTGATGTCACCGGCGCCAACAGCCGACGGAGATGCAGCATGGCCAGAATCCATCGCCCATTGTCGGGAATTGCTAATACATAAATACCTGGCAGAGTCCAGAGTCCAGAGTCCAGACGCATGCACATGCACACGCACAGGCTCATACATACCTACTCCGTATACCTTAGCTTGCTGTCGATTTAGACCAGGGGTGAGCGCGGCCCATCGCGCTCCGCGACGCCAGAAATTAGAATGCATCTTGAAGTCGACTCTCCACCTTTCGGACCAAGGCAGCGATCAATGTCCGACTCCCGAGGGGCAACAAGGGAAGGCAGGTGCCAGGCAGGCATGGAGCGGAAGGTTGTTTTTCGTTGCAGTGCCGTCACCTGACGTGGCGGCCTCCTGCTTTGGCTCGTCGTCGACTCGTCGCTAATGGTATGTACTCCGTATGTACTACGGTCTTCTTATGTTCATTGCATTGTTCCCGGTTTCCCGACAGAGAGCAACACCCGCTGCCAATGTCGCCGGCGGCCGCATCTTGTACTCCGGAGTCCGTACTCCGCAAGCTGTACTCCGTAACCTGTTGAGTCGGATTGACCCCTCTCTGAGGCTCTACGGTCTACCTAGGCTCTCAGACGTTGGCCAATAGGGAAAGACTTGCGTGGAGATTCGTTTCTGGTCTGGCATAATTGGCCCAATAAACTGTCACCACCATCCTCTTAGTTCGGCCGGGGGTAGAGGAAAGTCAGGACTCAGGACAAGGCGGGTGAAGCACGGACTCGTCTCACTTGGGTGGGACCTTCCGCTTCTGCTCCATGAGCGCTCTTTGCAGGCTGATGGAAGATCGCCGGCAAGGCATTTTACTTCAGATTCATACCCTACCTCGGTATGTATGTTATTATGTACATACATGTACACAGCACACGCAGCACCTATGGCATACAGCTCACGTAACGTAGCATACGTCAACTCATCGCAACTCATCAGAAGTGCCGCAACCCTCCGCAACCCAATTCTGCCATTGCCCCGAGAGCGGCTTGTTCATCAAGAATCCAAGATGCATCATCAACGGCAGCCATCTCTCCGAGGTCCTCGGGGACTCCCCCGCAACTTGCTGGTCTCACCATGTCTTGACTTGTGGATTCCATTTCTATGTTGCTGTTTATCAGCTCTGCTTTCCCGCACTACCGGCCCCCTGGGCCATTGCTTGGCGATCCGCTTCCTCTTGCGTAGGAGGTGGGGAGAGGAAGCACCCTTTGTTTCCATCGTGGCTGGGCCCTTCAAAACGGGGCAGTCGTTGCTAACAACAATTTAAAGAACTTTGTACTTTGTACTGACTACCCCGGGCAAGTGCCATGATGTGAAGACTGCCTCTAGCCTCTACTCCGTAGGTCCCTTTTGCTCAAGGTCACTACGGAGTAGGCATAGGTAGTTTCCCCGTTGCTCGCCCCGTCTATCTTTCATCAGTGATCACCCTTCCACAGGCCCGACGGTTTAGTAGTAAGTACCTACTCTGACTTGCGACATCCTGACGTACCGGGCGTACAAAAACTGTAGGTATGTATGTATGTACTCCGTATGTAGTTACAACTTACATGACACCGTCACCATCCGCCTCTAAGTAGGTAGTCTTACTCTTCGCCATCTCCAAGGGAAATATCTATCCACTTCGAAATGTGGCAACTTATCACAGGGTTGGTTGAACAGCCGTCCTGGATGCTGGTCGCATTGTGGAGATACAACTACTACAGTCTACTCCGTACTAAGACCCAAGCTCCTGTCACTCTTATCCGCGTCTCCACGCTGACAGCCTTAAAATACGGTCCATGAAAGAGGCAAATGCTGGCCATCAGGCCTCATTTCCTTCCCAGCTGAGATCAAATTGGTCTTCGCTGTCTATATGCTTGGCGAGAGCTTGCTGTGGCCTTGGGCTACACCCAATTTCAAACAGGAAACTTACTGGGCACTGGCTAATTGCATCTCACAAACCAGACAAAGCAGCCCAAAGCCTTCGTTTCCACTTGGCAACTCATACGAGATACCAGAACTTTTGTCACCAGTAGTTCTCGGCTTAGAGTATTTTTTTATTTTTTTTGAGAAAATTATAAAGGTGTCATAGTTATCTAGTCACGCCTCAGTTGGAAGCAACGCGTCCCCTGATCCAATCCTTGAATCTTCATGGAAGACACTGGCATCTCCCCCGGAATTTCGCCCAGCACAAAGACAGCTGGCTCCGCACAGAGTGGCTATCCATGCCCACACCTCTGCAACGAAACACGTCGTCTTCCATATTGAGTATGGGTAAAGCCAACCCTGGTACTGGGTACTAGTTGCAATCATCGACATATATACCAGCATAACGTAAGGACCTCCTCTGAAGAGAGAGAGAAAAGTCATGGACGACTACTATCACCACTTCCTGACATCGGTGTCAGGAGTGAGAGGCCATCCTGTCGCGAAGACGGATGAGTCAAGCATTTCAACACTTCCCAATCTTTCCATTTCTGCGCCGGGGTCAGCAATGCAGAATCCCCATCATTATTTACAGCACTTGGCTTCATTCCCGGATCAGCACAACCTCAATAACTCCAGTACTGGCAAATCTCGAAAGAAGTCAATGACGGGACCGGCCTTTGGACTCGAACATGTCAAACACCGGCGAACTCGATCGGGTTGTTTCATGTGCCGCAGCAGGCGGATCAAGGTACTTACTTGCTTGCATGAATGAGCACAATCCAACGTCGTATGGTACAGGAGAGAAGCACTGACAGCAGGATCTATTTCCCTTGCAAATTGTCAGTGCGACGAGAGCCGACCAATATGTGAACGTAAGTACCCACTCGTTTCGACCAGATCTGAACCGTTCTCGTGGGGAAGGACAAGACGTGGACGTTGAAGAGTAATAACCCTCAACCAGGTTGCAAGAAAGGCAATCGAGATTGCGTATATCCAGACCCTCCGACCTCGAAGAGCGCCAAGTTGAAAGACGGAAGCACCTTGCCGCAGGCGCAGAGGACGAGCTCGAAATCGCCCAAGGAAGTCGAAACTGGCGACGAAGACCAAGAGATGACATCTTTGGACACGACCATGGACCCAGATGAGCTCGTAGAAGAATCATCACCTGACGGGGTTTCTGATTCGCACACGTCAGAATACTGCGTTGGAAGCTCCTCTACCCAAGATTTGGCAAGACAAAAGGACAGTGCCGGCAGTGTGTCACCAAACGCGAATAAGAAGTTATGCTTTTCCATTCCAGACGGCTATATATCAACCGCAACGCCCTCTCCCGATCTGAAGAGTCTTCCGACTGAAGGATACGTCGATTGGTCTCATCTTCCATCTGAATATCAACACTACCTGAATTACTTCGTGGAGAACATCACTAGCTTCCATTATAGCATTCCGCATGATGAAGCCAACTTCTTTGGCAGGATATTACCTTCTTTAGCAGTGTATTACGAACCTCTGCTCAACGCTGTTGTTGGCTTCTCTGCGTATCACGCGACATTGCAGGACCCGAATGGACAGATCCAGGAGTTTTTGAAGTACTACAACAGGAGTGTCACATTACTTCTGGAATCGATCAACACCAAGAAAATGGACAATGTGTTTACGTTGGTGACCATACTTCAGCTTTTGACTATCGAGGCAAGCCCCTCTCTGCTACATCCTCTGCTTTGCGACGATCCTAAACACGCAAGTCAGTCTAACAGTTTCACATAGGAATATTTCGGGGATTGGATCAATCTCACGGGCCACCAAAAGGCGGCGTTTCAGGTGATCTGCAAACTCTTCAGCCCCGAATCGATTTTGGAAACTGCGATTGGGAGAGCATGTGTGGACTGGTATTCAAGATATGACTGCTTTGTGGCGCTGATGGGTGGGTTTCCGACGGACATGCCCAAGGAGTGGTTTGATTCGATGAACACTTACTACAAGTCCCGCGTCTTGGCCAACCCCGACGACCTGAACTGCAAAATCAGTCTTCGATCCACCGAATTGCGTACCATATCATACGAAATGTCCATGCTCTATGCCCGAGGCAGTCGCGGACAGATTGAATCCGGAGAATTCCTTCGAGAGCATTCAAGCATCACCGAAAGACTGCTGGAGTGGAAATCGACTTGGGAATCTATCCTGCTCACTCCAGAGTACCTCGTCACCGACTTTTCTTATCGAATAAAGACCGACCCGGACGACATTGTGGATCCCTATATGCCCGGTCTTCTCTACACAGGACTCCTTTTCACTACAACACTTATAAATACGGAGTGGGAGTCCATCATGATTATGCATCTATCACAATCCTCAGATGCGCCGGCGGAGCAAGTGTTTACGGAAATGACGAAACATGCCTACACTGTTTGCCAATATTTCGAAGCAGTCGAATACTGGCCCTTGAAGCCAAAAGGGGCGCTTATCCCGTTGCAATGCTGCCTTTCCCTAGCATCTCTCTTCCTACCCCGGGATTTGCGGCACCAGATGTGGGCTCGTCGGAAACTTGCCATGTTAGAAACGATGGGGTATGTCTGTTTATCTTACTTGCTCCTACAACACATTTCTACTCAGTCGCTGTCGACTCCCCATCTTGTCTCTGCTCCTCCTACCTGAGACCCAGAGAACGGACGTTGCGTCCGAGAATTTGACATGCATCAATCATCATTCCCATTCACACGCAGAAAATCTAATAACAATCATAGGCTCATCTATCCAACTGCACAACGCCAGAAAGTAGCACAATTGTTTCGAGATCCGTCCCTCACTCGCTGGTGGTTACCGGGCGATGGAGGCCTAACTCCAGTCTTGCAAGCCGTACGAGCGTTTACCGACGAGCGAAACACAGCAGCCGTCAATACGCAGTTCGAGAACATTCGAGAAGTACGGCATCTGTTCGCCAAGATAGAAGCTGCTGAGATGAACCTCATGCACAATACACGTCCTTGAAATGATGAAGACACTCAACGTTGTATCAAAGAGCGCAAGGAGTTTTTTGGAATTTGTTTTTTCTTCTTCAGGGGTGCCGAATGAGACTCAGAGCGCGGGGGGTCCGCTGTCCCAAGGTCCTGTCACACGAGCGACAGATGAATTGTATATAGGGGCCTAAGAGGGGTTAGTCGACTTGTATGTGTACCATCACAATAGCGGGAGGAGAGCGAGAGACAAGATGAGAATACTGAAGAATGCGTCAGGGGAACGATACTCAATCATGTCAGAGTACCATGTGCATTGCAATTTAACTTGTGTGCGTGACATACCAATACAAACAAACAACACAAAAGGAGACTGAGAAAGTCAAAAAGCGATTCTGAACTAGGTAGCATATCATATATACCAGTATGGTGCATGGGAGTGTCTGAATGAAGAAATCTAACCTTAGGCACGGGTGAAAGGAAGAGGAGAGGAAAAACCTGCCACATCAGACACTCGCTCTGTCGGAAAAGAGATGGATACTCCGACGACGTCATTGATTCAACAACCACGAGATGCACGATACGCTGGTAACGCTGTCACATTGGTCCAAGTCGTGCTTAATAGTAAGTTGATCGCCTACGAGTTGTAGAGGTACCAGGTGAGTTTAAAGTTAAGGATTATGTATGCATACACAGAGCGGCCCCTTTCTACTTCCGTTTCCAACTGGCAACTGATAATGATATACAACAGATCCTAGATACGGGATTATGCCCTTCTTACTCCAATTCGTCCAAGGTATCGCTGTCTACGGAGTAGTATGCGTCGATTGCCTATGATGGCAGAGAAAAGAAAGTGGAAGCGTAGATTATGTGTACATATTTATCTACGGACCCCCTTTTCGCTCCTGAATCCACTATCCCAATCGATGCAATCGGCGAATGTAAATGAAGACGAAGGTGGGCCAATGCGGTGCGGTATTCGGGCATTAATAACTTGACTTATAATACGCCGCCTATGCTATCAAGTGATGCTCTTGCTTGAAAAGTATGCTCGTTGCTTGTGATTAGGATACCAACGTGGAATAAAGGATTATGTATACATTTATAGAACCCCTTTCTGACTTGACCCCCGTTCACTAACGCCATGCTTTGAATTGTGTCTGATGCTCATAATCAGAAATCATGTGGAGCCAAGGCCGTGAATGCTGCTAATGCTATAGACCCCTTCCCCGGGGATCCCCTTTTCCCAGCATGTACGGAATTATCGAGCGGTGCTGGATAATTATGATATCAGCGTATGGGTATCGTTGTTGATGGTGATGACGAGGAGATGATGATGGTAATCGTCTTGGTGATGTCGATGTCGATGTCGATGTCGATGGTGTTGTTGATGTTGTTTCTATTGGACCGTCTTATGGCAATGGCCCATGGGCAGTTGTGGTTGTTGAGTATTATTATGAAGCTAGTAATGCCGGTGCTATTAGACTTTGTATTGTTATTGTTGTCGGCGACGTAGTTGTTGCCTCAATCAGCCGTCTTTCCTTATGGTGAACGACGCCAAATCACGTCAAGAAGGTCACTCTGGGTCTACAACCTGACCAGTCTCTCCCATCATGTCCGTGGACTTGGCGTCATCCTTCTGTGCTTCCTGTGCCTCATGCTCCTTGACAGAGAAGTCAACGCTTCCCACCTCCCTAGCCTGGGCTACCGAAGTGGCTTGGGGTTCGTCTTTGGGCATATGTTCAGCTTTGTCCTCGGTGCTCTCGGTAGTGAAACAAACGGGTTCGAGCTTATACCCAGACTCAGACTCAGTCTCCGTCTCCGCCTCCGTCTGCGTCGGCGTCGGCGTCTGCGTCTGTGTCTGCGTCTCCGTCTCCGTCCCCGTTTCCGTTTCCGTTCCAGTCTCGGTTTCAGATGCGGGGTCAGATTCAGATGGGAGCTCCGAGGCCGTAGCTGGGTATGGTTCGAGCTCATCAACTGAGTGGATGGCAGGCCTTTGACCTTGCGAAGCACGTGATTCCGTTTCGTCCACCACAGTCATATCTGCTGATGAGTCAGAATCTGAATAGGAATCTGACTCCGAATCTAACTCCCTTGTTGTTGACTGTGCGGCCTCATTTCTACCCAAATGCTGCTCGACAGGGTATTCTGAATCCCGAGGCACTGTTTCGGCCACAGAAGCCTGCTTGACCACGATAACAGGCTCTTCTGCCGGCTCTACCTCCTCGTGCTCTGGTTCCTCGTAATTTGAGATATGGAGGTCCCGCATCTTGCCAGCGAGGCTGTCTGCTTCCTCCTCGTCGGTCTCTAGGACCGTTGTCACCGAACTACCCGTCGACGGACTGCTCCTGATATGTCTCCTAGTATTGGTGCGTCCGCCTGGATGCATGCTATCATCCTCTGGTCCTCCTGCACTTATATTCTGCCCTGGCTCAGACGGCGGCTTCATGATGACCGGAGTAGGCTTGACCTCCACTACTGCTTCAGCAGCAGGCGCTGCGTCGAGGCCCTCTGCCTCCGGAGGAAGCTTATAGTTCTCTGCGGGTAGCAGATCATACAAATCGCACACTGTCTTGAAGAGTATATACAGCCCGCTGTGGCTTTCCACGGACCAGAAAACACTACGGTGTTGGAACCAAGCATGCGCGAAGATCCTATGAAGCCGTCTGAATACATTAACGAGGTTCTTAACACCGGCATTCTTGCTGTGGGTGTCGCTGAGAACAGCGAATCTGCTGGGAAACAGCTTCTGGTCCGAGACCACGTTGGCGGCCCAGTCCAGTGTGTGACAGCAATAGTCGATGGCACAGCAGCTCTTGGGCTGCTCATGGACAGCGCAAAGGAATTGCCACTCCGAGGCGCGCATCTCAGGGCATGTCGTGGCGCTACAGGGGGGCGAATCGAACAGGAAGCCTACGATGAGGGTGTTGCACTGGGCGATGAGAAATCGACAGAGCTCGTAGAGCCAGATGGTACGATCGATGCCAGCGGGCGGGGTGGCAATCTGGACGGCAGCGTCGCGGCTTATCGCCTGCGTTTTGGAAGCTGTGTGGTAGTAATGAAGAGCGGCGAGGTGTTCCTGAAGCTGAAAAGCCGAATCGAGCTACAGAGGCAGATGCACTTAAGGTTAGCTTCAATGCGGTCAGATTACAAGCCGTCAATATGTCATATCTCCTTTCCCGTCCGTGGCCTTCCTTGACAAATTCCATTTGCACATACCTCGCTGAGAGGCACGAGTGGAGGCCCAGCAGCCATATCGGCAGCTTTCGTGCCTGGATGAATGCGCCGCCTGGAGTTGGCATCCAAGACGGACTGCTCCATCACGATGGCATGGGAACTTTCTGGTGCGCTGTCAGACGGTGAGTTTGGACTGGGTTGAATCTCTGCTGGGGGAGGCGGACTCGGCAGACGAGGCGAGCTCGGAGCCGGAGCCAGATCCATTACTGGGGTTGGTTCGAGAGGGCGGATGTTGATGTGCGAAACTGGTGGAGATTGTTTGGACATGTTGTGGACAACATCTAGTCGGGTCGTGATCGGGTGAGTTATCAGTGATCGATGTGTAGAGCGTGTAGAGAGACTGAGAGCTTTGAGCTTCTTGACGAAGCGTGGCTTTGTTTGTTTGACTTTGCATCAGGTCCGTGATGCGTCAAAGTGGATTGGACATGCAGACGCCGGACGGCCAGACGCCGGACGGGGATTTTCGACATTGACCCACTTTTTGTTTTTTCCCGCGCCGACAGCTTCAGTCCGCGAGTGACGAGTCTCTGACTCTCTATCCTATTTCGTCATTGCTTTGTTCGACATAATCCTTCGGTGTGAAACAATATAGGCCTATCACAAGTCCTTTTCTTCTTGAAGCCACAACTGCCATCCCGTTTAGACACCAGGTTTCTCTTGAGTATGGACTTCGATGATGATGCCCCGCCAGAACTGGTAGACACTGCGGGGCACATTCAGCAGGAAACCGACCAAGTCGCCGTGAAGGTTCCCATTACCATTGTTACTGGTACGTAGTCGTCCTGATTAGTGGTTGATCACGAGATAATAATCTCAAGTTGTTGTACTGACTTCCTATGCAGGGTACTTGGGTGCTGGGAAAACAACGCTGCTGAATTACATTCTCACAGCGCAGCATGGCAAAAAAATTGCCGTGATCATGAACGGTTGGTAGGCTGATTTATGAGTCCCTGTAGTCTCAAAGGTTTGGTGCATGTTATCAAGAAGTTCTGCTGACTTTTCGAACGACGGTTCGTATTACAACCAGAGTTCGGAGATTGTAAGTCAAGATTGTAGATCGCGCGAATCTTGTGTATCAGAATCTCTCCTAACTCGACTAGCGCTGGACATTGAAAAGTCGCTCACCGTCAATCAAGGTGGCGAAGGAGTTGAAGAGTGGCTGGATGTGGGCAATGGTTGTATTTGCTGTTCGGTCAAGTAAATGGCATTCACACATCAATCCTATGTCTGACCCAACTAATGTTTCTTGATAGGGATACCGGTGTCAACGCCATTGAGTCGTTGATGGAGAAGAAAGGTGCCTTCGATTACATCCTGCTGGAAACGACAGGTCTGGCAGATCCTGGAAATATTGCGCCCCTCTTCTGGGTCGACGATGGCTTAGGAAGCACTATATACCTTGACGGTATAGTCACCTTGGTAGATGCCAAGAATGTACTGCGAAGCTTGGACGAAGCAACTGAAGAAGCACCCGGTCACGAACATCACGACGACCATGGTCCGCTTATGACCACAGCACACGTCCAGATTTCCCATGCTGATGTTATCTTGATCAACAAGTCAGATCTTGTGTCAGCAGACGAGCTAGAGCTAGTCAAGGCCCGAATCCAGTCCATCAATCGTGTAGCAAAGCTACATATCACTGAAAAGAGTGTAGTGCCTCAACTGGAAGGCCTCTTGCTTGATTTGCATGCGTACGACCAGTTCAACGACGCAGATGAGCATCTGAAAGGCCACAGTCATCTAGATCCTGTGAGTGAACTGGCGAACATGCTCTCTGAAAAGAAAGTTACTGATCATATAGACCATCTCGACCATATCCATACCCGTGTCACGTCTTGATGACTCGAAATTGGGACACGTCGACAAATGGTTGCGGTCAGTGCTTTGGGACAACAAACTTCCAGGAAGCAATGACGGAATCGACTTTGAGGTTCACAGATCCAAGGGCCGGATTGTTTTCGATGATGGGACGGCCAAGATGCTGCAGGGCGTACGAGAGGTTTTTGAATTGAGTGATGCGCCTCGAGCAGGAGAGGTGCAGCCGGAACAGGGGAAAATCATCTTGATAGGTAGAAACCTTTCAGAGGCAACTTTTGTACAAAGTTTTGAGCAGAGCATACACTGAGTGGTGCGAGTGCAATAGAGAGAATCAGACACAGGGTTAGAAAGAAGGAAGGTCGGACGGGCATGCTACTGACGTCGATGTTCAATCCAAACTGAGCGCGTTCCGAATTTGCTGGTGGAGATTGTCTTCAGCCTTGGCGTAGGCGGGGCGGTAAAGGCTGCTTGATTGGTTCTGATGCCACCTTCGGCGCGGACCCATTTGGATCCGGGACAGCATGCATCTCATGAGTTTAAGCCTTGCTTGTCTGTCCTGGGTTATCGATGCCAACTCCAGAGCTGATCACCAGATCTTGTTGCTTTGAGACCGACAAACGAACGATCGACGATCTCACACGAAGCGACGCCTGACTTACCTCTACCGGAAGATACCGGTATTTCACTGTCGACGCAACTTATAACATCGACATTTCAACGTCCCGCGAGACATGATGAATCGGCCAGGTAGGGCATTTCCAAGTTCATCATTCTCAGATTGGATATGCATCGGCTGCTGCTGCGTCGCCCGATGATGTTTTTGTCAAGCCATTCGCTCGCTGGCTGTCACTGAACCAACATAGCGGGCTTCTCATCGCGCGAGAATGCCACGACGCAGTTTCGCGTGCTCAGCCTTCCCGACCCTTTCAACCTCTCTTCGATAATCAAAGCCAAGCAGCGAGAAAGCAGGCTTGGGGTCGAATTGCTCTTGCGAGATGCGCTGTGTTGGCCAGAAGAGAATAGAGCAACACAACAAAGGACAAGCCTGTTGAGATGCATCAACACTAGCGTCGATCATGTACAACCTGTGGTAAACTGAGCTGACGCGTTTGTTCGACAATAGGACCAGTGCCGCAGGCTTTGAGAGGCATGCCTGGGAATTTTGGGGGCCAGCAACAAAATCAACAACCTGGACGGTCGGTATCAAGTCGCATACCTAATGGAAAGCTAGGTATGTAAAGCCGAAATCACAATACGTTTCTGCGAACCACGACCCGTCGAACTTCCATCTGATATTCTGAAGCAGCAAACAATGGATCTGGATGGGCTTTTGGTGGCAATGTTCCGATGGGAAGCGCTGGATTCCAAAACCAAGTTCGACAACTGGGAGGAAACGTCAGTTTCGCGCAAAGTTTGAGCGGGTCGCAACCTGCCACTCCGCTGGATTTGTCGTACGTGCCTGCCGCATCTTTTTGCATATCACCTTCACTTTACCTTGCGATGTTTGCCGTTTTCTTTCCAACCGAGCCTTGAGCCCACCCGGGTTTATTTCGTCGTATGACCATCAATTTCCGTTTTCCTTGGGAACTGTATTGAGCCGAGCCTTCGGATGCCTTCGATATACAAAGAGCCACTTCTTGATTATGCTGCTGTTCTTAAGGGGTAATTCTGGCTGTCCGATGTCTATCCGTTATCTTGTCACCACTTGACAATCAATGGCTCTCGTAGTAAGGTCCGCCGGCGAAAATTAACATGCGCTAACGACATATCCAGGGAGTTTCCTTCGTTATCCAATAACTCGCAGATGAATAACGCGAATTCAGCATCGATGTGGGCTTCCGGAGGGTCGAGGAATCTCGGCGGTCCTGTGCCAAGGACTCAGGTCCCAGCACTCTCGTCTCAGCAAGGTTCCCAAGAGGACATGTTTGGAAGCGGACATTCTCGTATGGGCAACCAGGGCTCATTTCGATTTGGAACTGAGGGAAATTTACTATCGGCCTCCCAAGGGCAACCCGGCACGGCTGATGAATTTCCACCTCTGGCCAGAGGTGCTAGTATGGAGATTGGACTGGATCGCAACTCAAACTCGATGTCGTTAGGATATCCATCTCAGCACCCGGCTTCGGGCCTACATAAAGGGAACGGCTTACTTAACGCGCTGTCTGCCAACACTCGAGCCAATGACGCACGGTCACCGCCCGGTATTGGTGCGCCGCGATCTCTTACAGCATGATGTTGAAGTTCTGTGTGGCTAACTTAAATAGGACTGCCGCGTGGACAAGAGCCTAAAAGATCAACTGCAGACGAAGATCGCAGACAAAAACCTTCCTCGAGGGTGAGCAAATCTGGGACTGCCGGGGGCTCAGGCCCAGATCCGTCGGGTGGGATAGTGGCCGACAATGTATCCACCAAGCTGAGGGACGAGCAAGATACACAAGCTCCGGAAGCAGTCGACCCGCTTGCTGGAATGAGCGAAATTGAGAAATACGGGCTCAAGGGGCTGCGGATGCTGATGAACAACAACCCGGACTATCATTCAATGATACTAGGGACTGATCCGACTACGATGGGACTGGATATGAGCTCACAAGAGTAAGCTTCTTGCATGGCTGCAAACAGCGCCACTCATCGTCGCTAACACGACCAGGATGATTACAACACAAGTCAAATCCTTGTTCGACGATAAGCCTCCACGACCAACGGTGGCAGCTACCAAAGTCCGTCTACCGGAGTGTTATAATGTTACCAACGTGCAACCGATAGAGACCAAGATACAAAACTTCAGTGAGGAGACTCTGTTTTGGATCTTTTACAGCTGTCCATTAGATGTCCGGCAACAGCTGGCTTCCAAAGAGTTGTAAGTTATGCGATGGAAACGCACGGTTGTCCTATCGCCTGAAAAAAACACTAACTCTAATGAATATGGGCAGATACGCTCGAAATTGGAGATGGCATATGAGGCACCAAGTGTGGCTGACCAAAGACGAGCACATGACGCCACAGATTCTGAGTCCAAATCATGAGCGAGGTTTTTATGTTGTATGGGACCCTGAACTGTGGCGAAAAGACAGGGTAAGATGGACCAAAAATTGGCGCTTCGACTCGTTCCGTAATGTTAACTGGTTCTAGCGAGAGTTGACGCTATTTTATGGCGATTTGCATACTACCTTGGGTCAATCACCGACGGCACCATGATGCTGATGTGATGGCGAACGGGCAATGGCAGGACAGGGCCTACGACGATGCGTTTAATAGTGACTTCATGAGCTGGTGCTAAGGGCTAATCCGGCGTTCCACCAAAGGACTGGGATACTATTTCTCATTGTAACAAATGGGCATGTTCTGCTGGCCAGCAGAAATAGGATTTGATGATTGCACTGCCAGTTACCTTGGGCTGATCATTGTTTGGATGATGCAGCGATTGGAGCATTCGCGATGCTTCATTTTGCAATAAGTTCCCCGCGATCTCCCGTCAAATACCATTCTTGTCAACACCGTGCAGTGAAGATGATATGTGTTGAAGTTGAGTTGAGAGCCCACTCTAGTCTCCGGGTGCGAGACTGAAGTTCCATGCATACCTAGGTAGGTATGTCAGACGAATTTGTCTGGGGGAGGAAGCAATGTCTGATCAACAGGATTGGCTTTGCTTTGCTTTGTTGACGTGTTGAACAGGCAACAAGCCAATCCCTCACATATGCGCGGCGCTGTATCAAGTGCCTGCTATGGCTATTATTATTGGCAACAGTGGACATATGACATATGTAGTTTATGTCACTGTCGAAGTAGAGTGCGTAATCAGTCGCCGATCGGTGATGAAGATGTCGCCTGCTTTGTTGGCGCCCCCAGACTTTAGCCGAGGTTCAACCTACCGTCCACGTTCTCGTGATTGTGACACCTTCCTTCGTTCGACTCGCAACTCGCAGCAGCTTCCTGACGACTACCCTGCTGTCACCGAGCATCTTGCGGCTTAGCTGAATCGTTTATTTTACCTCTGGAAAATTTCGACAGCTTGTTTGGTGCCACTGTCGCTCACATTGACTCACTCCTTCTTGCTCGAACGAAGGAAACGAACACACACAAGCAAAGGTTTCCATCGCCCTGAGGAGATCGGCTCCATCAGAATGGCCAACGAACAGATCTCCTTACCGTGTCTAGCAGGCATTCTGCTTGTGTCCGGCATGATAATACGTTACCTCTTCTTTTCCGGATCACAGACCTCTGGACTTGCGAGGTCACGAGAGGATGTCCGCAGATCGCGCGAAGCAGCAGTAGAGCGAGTGCAGCAAATGTTTCCACAGACGGACAGACGGAGCATTCTGTGGGACTTACAGCGCAATGGCGGCAATATACAGCATACCACGGAGCGGATTTTGGCTGGTCGTTTGGAAACGGTACGTTGATATTAGGGGTTTACTCGATTTCCCCCAGTCATGGCCTTTCGTCGCGCAAGTTGTCCTGAAGTCACTGCTTAGACTGACATTCTGGGATCAATTATAGCCTCCCATAACATTCCAACCCCCTCCTCCACCCGGTCAAGCTATCTCCGGGATGAGCACAGTCTCTGCGATTCGACAGGCGGCGGACCAGCCGTCACAGCCAGATCTCATCACGCGTTATAACCTTAAGAGCAAGATTGAGGCGGGCATCCGTGAGGAGGAGAAGAAGAGCAAGGGGTGGAGCTCCAACCGCGAAGAGAGGCAGTCGACTTTACAGAGAAGACGGGATGAGATGATTCTGGCGGCGAGGAGGAAGATGGAGGCCAAAATTGCGGCGGAGAAGGCGGCGCAGATGGAGGGATGAGGCCCCGAATGGAGCGAGACAAACTGCATCTGACATGTGTATGTAGGCGTTTTTGAGCGTATCTGCCGCTTGGTGTTTGGGAGTCAGAGTTCAATTATCACAGCGATCACAGTTCTAATTTCGGTATATTTTCCAAGTTTGGACGGATGCATGCTGGTGATTGTCCTTGTACTGATAGGGCACGAATAATACCTACCTTAGGTACTCCGTACCTGGCACGAAGCACCACGGAGTAAGTGGTAACATCGGCAGTTGACGCAATTTGACCGCTGAAGTCTAGAGCGACACTATGAGTCCATTCGCATTCATTGCGCAGATGGGCGGACGGCCATATTGGCGTAGAAAACTTGCATACAGAGAAAAAGAAGACAAATAAGAAGTCAATCATGGGTCGCTTTGATCGTTTTGCTGAGTATTTTGACCTGGACAATGCGCCACACAATTTGGGCCGCGGCCCGCAGGTGAGGCAGGTGAGGCCTCAGCCACGCTGCTGCTACAGGCGCTCAGGATGGCACCGCCACCACAGCCTCATCCGAGCTGCGTCACCGTGGGGACCAGAAGGAAAAACCTTGAGAGGCTGCGCTCACTGCATGATGTGAGGAACAAACGCGACGGCCGGAAAGAAAATAAGCCCGAGCACTGATGTACAGCCGCTTCACTTGCCCCTCAGTTTTGTAGTTTTAGTGTAGTCGTTTGGTTCCCTTTGTTCATGAACCAGTGGCGACCAGTATCGACCTTTGCTCAAATTCTGCACTCACGAGTCCTGAGTCCTGACCAAAGGTTGTCACAGCAGCTTCCTGTCATCAGCTGACCGAGCCGCGCCGCGGATCGCCTCCGGTTGTGCTGCCATCACCTGCTCCTGTATCACGCTTTGCGATCACTGAATTCACAGTCTTGCATGACTCAGGATTGGATTTAATTTTGGCTTGCTTTCTATTTGCTTAGAGCCGGAATTTGATCAGACGGATTTTTTCGCCCAACCACTTTCGAATCCGAAACGAGACACACTTCAGTACGCCGAAGACTGCTATGGTCATTGGAGAGCACATCGTCGATCGCAACCTGTGATATTTCAGCCCCTGATATTTCACGCCTTGCCTAGAAACGGTGTGATGGCAAATCAGAGAGACTACTACGCTGACCTTGAACTGCCTCGAGATGCAGAGGTCAGTGATATTAAGAAGCAGTTTCGGAAACTAGGTAGGTTCTTATTTCCAGCTAAGCGAGCAACTTTGCTGTCCAAGCAAAACGTGTTGACCTTGGGTGATGCAGCTCTGAAATACCACCCGGACAGGAACCCGGGCCGAGAACAAGACGTCAATGCGAAGTTCCAAATAATACAGGCTGCTCATGAAGTCTTGTCAAACCCTAGCGAGAAAGCGAAACACGATGCTATTCTTGGACGTGCTCGATCTTACGGTGCCTCTGGCGTCAGAGGTAACCCATGGGCCAATGCTGGTAATCAATTTCCAACACCGCCACGACGAACGAATGCCGCCCAGAGTGCCGCTCGGAACACACCAAATAATCATAAAAATGCACAATCTGGGGCACAACGATGGCAGTCGAGGTTCTCGAGCGGCGTGCCCCCTACGGCGAAGCAGAAATACGGATCGGATCCAGAGGCCAAGAAAAATGCTGCCAAAGCATTCGAGAACATGCGCAAAAATGCACAGAAAGAGCCGCGGTCCACGGAACCTCCTCCACCACCGCCTCGAAATCCTCCAGGCACGGAATCTGCAAGGCAGCGAGCTGAAGCCTCGTTTGGCGCCAGGAAGTCCGGATACTATCCCCGCTCGACGATGCCAGGCGATGAGCCTCCCGTACCGAACCACAACTATTCCAGATTCGATCGCCGAGAGGTACCCCCACCTCCACCTGAACGACCAGAATCATACCCGATGCCTGATCCTTTGAGTCAGTTCAGGGAAAGGAATGATGTAAACACTTCGACGAAACCAAATCCCGAGTCTTCAAGTGGCGGCCGACAGCATCGAAGTGCAAATGAGGGCACTGCACATAATGCTAGACCAAACGCTGGTCATATGAGTGCGGATGGCCCCCCGACAACGACGAAGCCGACGCCGAAATATGGAAAGTTTTCTGCCACGGACAAACGTAAGTTGATTGGACTATTCCCTTACTCCATCGTAGCCGTTCAACTCCTATTTTTAACTGATAATCTCGCATTTCCAGCGTCGAACAGTGAAGACGGAGCCGAGCCCTCAATGTATGCAAAGTTCCACGGTCAAGTAATGTTCACTTGGAAGAATCTCTATAACCTTCAGTCAAGCCCACTGGAGTTCGGTCCCAAGCACAAAACCCCCGCCATAAAACTTGAAAGTTCAAGACTCTTTGGTCAAGATCCGTGTCCGAGTGGCGTCAGCCGCGACAGTGTCGCATCAATTATATTTGAGCAGAATCAGACGAGCGTCCTCAATGGGCTTATAGATTTCAAGAATCAACATCCTTGGCTGTACCGGACCATCGCTCTGGGCGTATCATCGATGATTGACAATAACAAGTCGCGCCATGAATCCTTGACTAACAAAGGTAAACCTTACAGTTTTAGCTTTCCCTACGGCGACGACACCTTGAAAGAAACCAAGACAAGGCCGGACGTACCTGGCTTTGCAAAGAGCAGCATTGACGATATAAACACGAAGTTCGTCAGCGGCGAAGGCTCAAACGCTTGGCGATTCAGCGCAGGGACGGCTGAAAATGGCGAAGCGAATGTGGGTGATGGGCTCTCTCCCTATACTCGAAAAATTCGCCAACCGCATCTGAGAAAGCGTCCGACCATGCGTCGCAATGAGAATAGTACTAATACTGCATCTCAGGCTCCGAAAGCTTCGCAGTCCTCGCAGGCTGCACAGACCGAGAGCAAATTCAATGCTGAGGGATGGAGTGACCAATTTGGCCCGCAAACATTCGTGCCACAGTCTGCGCCTGGGCCCTGTGTTTCGCCCACTCGCACGACTCGAGCGAACTCCAAAAAGTCAAAGACTAAGCCTCCAACGGCAGAAAATGCTGCTTCGGTTGAGGATCATAGCAGTGATGAGGAGAAGTACGATTGGCGTGGAAGAAGTGCCGAGGCGCAAGCTCGCGCAGCAGCAGCGGCATCTTACAGCCCGCAGGCCATGGACATTGACACGCCACCATCCGAGAGTTCGCAAACACAGGCTGCGCGGAACATCCACGTTGAACCGTCACGACCAGAGTGGCGGGCGGGCAACGTCGATGGCACATCAGAGCCAGCCGTGATTCCGCAGATTCCGCGGATTCCCCAACGGCCTGCGAAAATACCACTGCACGCTAACGATGTGGGATCAGAGGACACTGAGGAATTCAGAGCTACTTTGGCAGCTTTGAAGAATATGACTCCGTTCTCTCAGCCAAAGCAAGGGCTTAATTCCCTCAATAGCTTGAAGGATCACTTGCCACCCGCAGGCAAAGCCCCTGATGTTCCGCCCGTCAGGCTCTCAATTCCACAGCCGCTGGAGTTTCCTCAACCTCCCGGGGCGCCGCGAGTCCCCACTTTAGTTCGAGGTGGAATCAAGCCCGATGCTTTGTCGTGGAACAAGTATGTTGCCGACTTTGAACAGTACTTACGGCAGTGGGATACCTTCAATGCTCAAGTCGTGCAGCATCTCTCTGCAAGAAAAGAAATGATTTCTGGTGCAAGAGCTACAAGGGGATATGCATTTCTGACTTCTCGCGACGATACGGAAATCCAGGAATACTTCAACTGGGTGCAACTAGATAACGATGTGAGACGACGGTGGATGAACGCATGTACAGAACATGAGGGCCGGATGCGTGAGTTTATGTTATTTCGGGACGAACTGAAGAGAAGTAGCTAAGCTGCGGCTGGGCTTGGGCTGAACTTTTATTATGGTATACCTGGGGTAACACGTCTCTTTGTGCCGGATGGCAATGCTGGCGAGGCGTTTTTCACAACTATGGGGCGCGAAAGGAGCACGGATTGTGTGTCTTTCTCAGCAGATGTTTTGATGACAAACGAGCAGGATTTTGGGATTGGGAAAGAAGGAGTTTTTATGTGCTGCGCTCTTAGCTGTGCATTGGGAATGGATCTGAGGGCTGGGGGTGGTGGTGATACGAATGGGATGAGGCGTCAAGCTGAAGTTCAAGCAAATACAAACGCTCCAAGATGAAGAGTCGGTTAGCCGGGATATGTAAGACGGCGGAAGAAGCTTTATCTAACAGACAACTAATGGAGCTAATGGGTGGTAGCTAAGTAGTAGCCAATGGCTATGATAGCTTCTGACTTATAACGTATAGCTCTATGGCCCCAGACGTTGACTGTGCTATTGGCTGATCGTTTGGCTGCATGGTGTTTATGCCAGACGGCTATCTGCTATTGTGAGAGAGGCTTCTCCCGTGTGCAGACGTTTGCGATTGTCCACGGGTAGCAAAGTTGAGCACAGTGAACTGCTCGCATAGACTGACGTCAAGGTCGTTCATCGACCGGGGGGCCTCTACGCACCGCACCGTACCACCTCAACTGCAGGACAATTAATCTCATGGCTGTGAGGAGCCCGGGAGGGGCTTAACCTTTGGCAGTCCTCCTTCACTTTTGCCAAACAAATGGATATCTGTTGGAAATTGCAGGTTTTCACAAGTGTGCTTTGTTGTACACTGACCCCGCATAAAAACCGCAAAAACCTCCTCAGTCCCCGTTGCGTCGCGGCGATACACCTCCATCCACGTACGTCAACCAAGATCTTTGTTAAACATACAAATGAAGTATCCAGTTATGAATGTCTCGCATGCGAGATGGCCAAGATATGTCTATGTAAATTCATTGGATGTTGCTGGTTCGAAATCTCCGTAGGCCCCGGTGTGGTCGATTTCCGTTTTTTCTTTTGCGGAGGGACTACGGAGTAAGGAGTTTAGGAGGTACCTACTCCGTAACCTTTTATAGATTAGGTACCTAATCCCGTTGTCGTTGAGAGGCGCACGTGCTTGGAGGGTGTTCACTGTTGACTTGATCCACTACGATCCACTCCAAAAGTCTGGCATCGTCTTGGCCAAGATCCTCACGTCACATGGGCTGTCCTGTCCGTCTTGCTTTGCACCTCTCCTCGCCCGAACAGACGGCGTTTCGATACAATTCTTCGCGTCTCCAGTGCGTTATCCGTCCCAATTAGATGCAGTGTCTCTCTACACACCCTATAACCTTGTCATCTGACTCCCGAGCTTGTTTTCCCTTCGCAGAACACGTTGGTCTGAGACGGTCAATAGCGATCACGAAGCCGCTGGCCGCACATCAGGCTTCGATCGGAGGCAGATAGAGACATCGGACTTCTCACAACTGACTCATTATTCTGCGCAACCGCTAAAGGAATCTGCCGATCATTCATTCGCCCGGATCTTGATGCGACATTTCTTGCCTTAGCAATTCCCATCCATCACGCAAATCCTGTTCACCATGAACGGAGAGGTCACCTCACCAAGAGGCAAGAGAAAAGCTGGCTTCACACCCGGTAACTCCCCCCCATCAAAATGTGCCGTCAATGGGAAGTTCTCGCCCGGTGATAACACCCCCGACATGATTGGGGCGGTTGATTACGAAGACGAGTCTGTCCTGAGCGGCGACATACACGCTCTTGCACCCACCTATCTTGACACACCGGGAAGCTTAGGAGAATGGCAGGACATTATCCAGAAAGTCGTGCGCAATGTCGTGGCGATTCGATTCTGCCAGACATGTTCCTTTGACACCGACGCGGCTTTGACGAGCGAAGCTACTGGATTCGTGGTGGACTCCGAGCGAGGGTAGGTCATGATTCACGTGTTCTGCGTCTGTTGACATCGTTTATTGACTTGTGCGTCTAAAGGTACATATTGACCAACCGACACGTGGTAGGCGCAGGACCTTTCTGGGGCCACTGCGTCTTCGATAACCATGAAGAAGTCGATTGCTACCCAGTCTACCGCGATCCAGTGCACGATTTTGGAATACTACGATACGATACCAGCGCTATCAAATATATGCTTGTTGACGGGCTGGATCTACGTCCTGATCAGGCCAAGGGTTCGTTTATTTCGCGAATGGTTAGCCCCTTTCTCGAAGGACCGCAAATGACTAATTTTCCACCTATTGAGTATAGTTGGCGTTGAAATCCGAGTTGTCGGCAACGATGCTGGCGAGAAGCTCAGTATTCTTTCGGGTGTCATCAGTCGGCTTGATCGAAACGCGCCCGAATACGGCGAAGGCTACAGCGACTTCAATACTTGCTACTACCAGGCCAACGCGGCTGCTAGCGGTGGTAGCTCCGGCAGTCCTGTAGTAAGCAAAGATGGTTCTGCTGTCGCATTGCAAGCTGGTGGTCGCTCCGACGGCGCCTCGACCGACTACTTCTTGCCACTGGATCGACCGTTGCGTGCTTTGAGATGTATCCAGCAAGGCCAGCCGGTCACGCGCGGCGACATTCAGTGCCAGTTTCTTCTGAAACCTTTCGATGAGTGCCGCAGATTGGGTCTCACTCCTGAATGGGAAGCGGAGATTCGCAGCGCTTTCCCTAGTGAGACCAACATGCTTGTGGCCGAAATCATTCTGCCCTCGGGACTGTCGGATCACAAAATTGAGGAGGGTGACGTCCTGGTCAAGGTCAATGGAGAGCTCATTACACAATTCATTCGACTGGATGATATTCTGGATTCAAGTGTTGGCAAGAACATTGAACTTCAACTTCAGCGTGGGGGCCAAGATGTCACCGTAAATATCGAGGTCGGCGACCTGCACAGCATCACCCCCGATCGATTCGTTTCAGTAGCTGGCGCCAGCTTTCACAACCTGTCTTATCAACAAGCCCGTCTCTACGCGGTCGCTGTTCAGGGAGTCTATGTCTGCGAATCTGCAGGATCATTCCGTTTTGACAACACTGATAGTGGATGGGTTGTGCAAAGCATCGATCACAAAAAGGTCCCCGACTTGGCTACTTTTATAGAGGTAGTCAAGGGCATCCCGGACAGGGCGAGGGTAGTGGTCACGTATCAGCATCTCAGAGACTTGCATACTCTCAACACCACAGTCGTCTACGTGGACCGCCACTGGTCGTCCAAGATGAAGCTCGCTGTCCGAAACGACATCTCGGGCCTCTGGGACTTCACCGATCTAGGAGACCCGCTCCCTCCTGTACCGCCTGTCCGACGCTCGGCTGCGTTCATCGAGCTGGACCACATGCCTCACCCAGGGATTGCAGAGTTGATTCGCAGTTTCGTCCACGTCAATTGCACAATGCCCGTGAAACTCGATGGCTTCCCCAAAAACCGCCGATGGGGCATGGGCTTGGTCATTGATGCCGACAAGGGACTTGTTCTCATCTCCCGCGCCATCGTGCCTTACGATCTTTGCGACATCACAGTCACCATTGCCGACTCGATCATGGTCGAGGGACAAGTCGTCTTTCTACACCCGCTCCAAAACTATGTCATCATTCGGTACGACCCTGCTCTGGTGGATGCTCCTGTCAAGAGCGCTCGACTGAGCAGCGAGCATCTCACGCAGGGAGCAAAGACGTATTTCTTGGGCCATAACCGCATCGGACGCGTTGTGCACGGTGCCACTACCGTGACCGAAATCACTGCTGTCGCAATTCCTGCAAACAGTGGTGCCCCTCGATATCGCGCGGTCAACGTAGACGCCATCACCGTTGATAGCAATCTGGGCTCAACGTGCAACAGCGGTGTCCTAGTCTCTCCCGACGGCACGGTGCAAGCTCTGTGGCTTTCCTACCTGGGTGAACGGTCTCCGTGCAGTCAGCGAGACGAGGAATACTATCTGGGCCTGGGTACACCAACTCTGCTCCCCGTTCTTTCGACAATACAGAAAGGCGAAGCCCCCAAGCTGCGTCTCTTGTCGGTCGAGTTCCGAGCCATTCAAATGTCACAAGCGTCCGTGATGGGAGTTTCCGACGAATGGATCAAGAAGGTCACGCAAGCCAACAGATCGCATCATCAGTTGTTCATGGTCAGCAAGAGGACCTTTGAGCGTGTCAACCAGCCCGTTTCCCTCCTAGAGGGCGACATCATTTTGACCCTTAACAGCAGGATCTGCACCACAATTTCTGACTTTGACGTCATGTACTCCAACGAAGTACTGGATGCCGTTATTGTACGAGAATGTGAAGAGATTAAGCTTCAGCTGGTCACCGTTCCGGCCGATGATATCGAGACGGACCACGCTGTTTCTTTCTGCGGCGCTATCCTGCATCGACCCCATTTGGCTGTGCGCCAGCAGATCAGCAAGCTCCATAGTGAGGTTTATGTGTCTAGCCGGATTCGTGGCTCGCCGGCCTACCAGTACGGTCTGGCGCCCACGAACTTTATTACACATGTGAATGGCCAGCCTACTCCTGATCTTGAATCGTTCATTTCTGCGACTCGAAAGATTCCGGATAATACTTGTACGTCGAGATGTGAAGCTCTACTAATATTCCTACATCCTCTCCCCATCCGTGCCCGCCCTTTCCTTCCTTATGAGGAGGTGCTGGCTACAAGTGCTACATGTTCTAACCATATTTATAGATTTCCGCCTCAAGGCAGTCACATTCGACAGCGTGCCGTGGGTCATTACGATGAAGAAAAACGACCACTACTTCCCAACCATGGAGTGGATCAAAGATAGCAGAGAAGCATGTGGATGGCGACGAGTTACATACGAAGGCATGAAAGCCGTCCAGGGAGAGGCCGTCGATGGTGTAGCGCTGATTGCAGAAGACACGGAGATGGAGTAAAATGGGAATGCTATTTGCAGATGATGAGAAGAAGTTTGATGTGGTAGACAAGGGTGGTTTTTGATCACGCTGATGCTGCAACGTGCCGGCAACGGCTGGTGCCGAACTTGCAGATGAGGTATTGGATTACAAGGCGTTACAAGGCTCTGAAGGATCTCGTGAACTTTTCTGGAGGTCTTACTGAGCCGTGGATTTGGTGGCGTTATCGGTTCACCTTCCCCCTTGTTTTGTTGTTTTCTCTGGTTTACCATGCTTGCCTTTTTACTGGCTTGATAGTACTGTTCAACGCCACGCACACGTCTTGTTTTTCGTCGCTCGGGTACCAGATAGAGTTGTGCTGCTTGTTGTGGAGGCAACATTGAAGGAATACATTTACATATAACATTGTATTATACAGCAATACGATGGGGTTCTCATCGACATGACACGGCACTAGGGTAATACTGGGTATGACGTATACTGCTTTCAAGACTAGGTACCTAATAGATGCCTTGTCTGTCTGCGGCTTAGCCTTCTGAATACATACCTATGTTGTGGTCTGAGGAATCATGTTGTACCAGCCAAGAGACAAGAGGCGTAGCTGACTGGCCACATGATTCTGCTTCAGACCTTCCGGTTTTGATATGTTTCATTATGGACCGGGGACCTGGCTGGGCAAGGAAGGACTCACGAGGAGCTGCCCCGCAATGACCACAGAGAACCCCGCCAGGAGCCCAGGGCCGTATAACCTCCCTCATTCATGGAAGAGCAATTGCTCACTTTGACAGCTTCTGAGATCTTACGCACTCACATGTTTAGGAACTTCCTAGCCCACAGTCGCAGGTCCTAGAAGTCTCGGAGATCAGTGCTTGACTTTCTTACTCGTTTCTCTCACAAAATGCCCAACATGCCTGCGGCATCGTCGATTCTGGTGAGAGTGCGACCAGTGACGCAACCCCCGAACAAGAAGGCAAGCTAACCAGAGGCATCGTCAAATCTCTTTTTGCGCGGCGCGAATCACAGACCAGACTGAAGGTGCAACTCAAGCTAGCCATCGCGCGCCTGCGCATGGTTCAGCAACGCGACGAGCAGCTAGGAAAAGCGCAGCAGCGAGCCATGGCCCAGCTACTAGAAGCGGGCAAGATCGATTCCGCCATAATCCGCGTCGAAAATATCATCCGATCCGACATCACGACCGAGCTGCACGAGATGCTGGAGCTATACTGCGAACTGCTGCTCGCCCGCGCAGGCCTGATGGAAAGCTCTGTCTGCGATCCTGGTCTGGAGGAAGCGATCAAGAGCATCATCTACGCGGCGCCCAAGACAGAGATCAAAGAGCTCATCACCGTGAGACAGCTCCTAGCGGAGAAATACGGCAAGGAATTCGTGCTTTCGGCTATGGAGAATGTAGATGGCAAAGTAAATGAGAAGGTGGTGAGGAAGTTGAGCGTCGAGCCGCCGAAGCAAGAACTCGTGCAGGGGTATTTGGAAGAGATCGCTAGGGCATACGGAGTGGATTGGCCAAGACGAGCAGCGGTCACGCCACCGCCGCCGGAGTTCGAAGACGACACTCACGATGTGGCCCATGATAAGGCGGGAGATGATGATGGGGACGGAGACGATTCAAGGGGTAACCAGAAGGCACGAGCAGCGCCTCCTCTGACGACCGCCAGGAAATTATCTATGGGTGAGGATAAATTGCACAGCGCTACGCCGCCGCAGGGATTCTCGGGGCCTCGAAGTCCTGTTACTGTGACGCCGCCGCGGCGAACTACGGACAATATTCATCCCAAGATCACGTTGGGGTCGATAGAGTTAAAGCCAAATCAGAAGATGGAGCAAGCGACGGCGAGCAGGAAGGAGCCGGAGGGAGCGATTCCGGATATCGGTGATTTGGAGAAGAGATTTGCGGCGTTGAAGAAGAGATGATGCTTTGCCCGTGCTTTGTCTTGGGGGTTGGTGGGAGCAAAGAACAGACTTTGCCTGAGGCGTCGACTGTATATAGCAAATCACGACATGATGTCCATTGTCGACTTACGTAGCCCATTTCTCTTATTCTTACTATTCTCGAAGGCAGGATTCTAAATACGCGCTCGACCGACGACAGCCTTCTGAGTTTCAACTCAGATTTCTTTCATACTTACTGTTGACAGCAAAGTCGCAATCTACCGAGCAGACTGTTCACCAACTGGCGCGCAGCAGGCCGTCGGGCCGTTGAAAGACACTGTAACGCGCAGCCGTTGGAGCGACAAAACCCCCTTTCCTTCTTCATTCCAATGTTTTCTCTCTCTCTCGTTCTCAACTCTTACACTCCACCCTAAAAGCCTCCTCGAATTCAAGAAAACATTGCTTCCCATACAAACCTACTGCCTACTCACACCGACATTCACAATGGAGAGCAAGACCAAGATCATCAACAACCTGCGTGATGTGGCACGTTGTAATAACATCAGAAATCTGACCGACCTGGGGGTTATGAGACTAGCCACCATAGTGAATCGGGTGAGGGTGGCAGAAGATGAGCTCAAGCCGCCTAGCATCATGTCCATCTTCATCGCCTGGCTGCAAGCCAAGGCAATGCAGGTCGGTCTAGAGGCACTGCCCGTCGAAGAGTGGTGCAGACACCTGGTCCATGCATACTCGTTCAGCGAGTCGGAAGTGTTGTGGTACTGGGATTGCTCGGAGGGGAGACTTTGGAAACATCTCAGTCTTCCGGGTGCATTGCCTGAGGTGAGGCGTCGAATGAGAGGTGTTTCTGGTGTGATCAAGAAGGTGTTTCCGCGGGATGTCGATGCTTCTGCGTCTTCTTCTCCGCGCTTGTCGGATGTTCCGAGCGATGGACCCAGTGCTGCGTCCCCTGGAGACGCGAAGCAGAAAGCGAAGCCTAAGCTGAAGGCGAAGACGGAACCAGACCCGAAGATGAAGTCGAAGTCTGAGCCTGAGTCTCAGTCTGAATCCGAGCCCGAGCCCGAATCCGAATCCGAGCTTGAGTCTGGGTCTGAGCCCGAGCCCGAGCCTGAGCCGCAGACTCAGCCTGAGTTGTCTGTGGCATCGAAGTTGCCGATGAGTTCGGTAAAATCGGCAACTGATCAAACCCTGGACATCTCTGCCGGACGACGGTCTGTCAAGACAGATTCAGATTGGGATACAAGAAGTGTCCATTCGGCTAGATGGCCAAGCTTGAAGACGAACTCACTTCGTCCAAGTCGAAGAGAAAGCCCCCCAGGTATGTGATCCTCAAGGAAGCTGCCGATAAATTATCGGAGAACCTGACTTTATTTCTCAGAGAACGTCATTCCCCGGTACTATGCCAGTAAGGGGTCTTCAAGTGACCCAATTCCCCCCGCTCGCTACATATGTACCCTATGCGGCGCCTGGGGCACGCATTACGTGTGGGATTGCCCAGAACGGATGAGTCCCAGTCAGACGACCGCAAACACGGAAAGACAGTCGACGAAGGAGGGGATGGAGAGTGATCAGACGCAACGAGGAAGGCCTCTGACGACCAGGAACCTTCAAAAGAACACTCGCCCCGCCAAGACACCATGGGACGGTCCTTCTGCGCCGCGAAAAAGTTCTCGAAAAGAAGATAAACACGATGATGCTTCGTCTCGTAATCTAGGTCAGAGACATGAGTTGGCTATCCGTTCAAGTCGTGCACCTAAAGTGCCAGGTGCGCCAAGTCATGATCCGGCAGTGACTGGCCCGAGCAATGCTGATCTTGTAGAGTGGTCTTTGAGTTTAAAGACAGAGCGCGTCCCAAGTCCCGTACCACAGATACGCACGAAAGATACTGCCCGATTGTCTTCTTAGAGAGAGGTATGTAAAAGATCCAAAGGTTCCTTAATAAAAGCAAAGTGGTGCATAATGCATTCTCTGACGACTTTCTAGGACAAACGGAACGAAAGTCAGGGGAGCGGCCGTGCATCAGCAGGAAAGCTGAAGAAACTAAGTCCCGTGGAGGAAGTGACTCTGCGATGCGCAGACAACTTCTTCAGTCAGCTGGAAAGGGCCTTAATAAGAAGGTACCAGACAGGAAGCGGGCATGATCTCATGGTTTGGGACAGGAATGAGACGACCAGGAAGAGGCCAAGTGTCGAGGCTGCGAAAAACCATGGTGGCGTCGGTGTTGCTGAACCCAAGTTTTGCTCTAATATTGATGCTGCATCTGTACCATGCCCTGCTAGTAAGGCGAGTACCGAATCCACCAGGTCAACGGTGTACGGTTCAGCGAGGGAACCATCCGAAATTGCTCTCAACCAGACGACGAGAACGCCGAGCGCGGAGGACACTCTAATTGGGCTTTCAGGAGAGCCTTCGGTGCAAGAACAGCAGCACAGCGCTATAGAGCTATGGGAAGCGGGAATAGATCTTCAAAAAGAGGAGACTTCCGAGGATGGCGAGTAATTGCTTGCAGGGAAGGAAAAGCGCTTGATTGCGATATTGGTCTGTTGAGCGGTTAGCATCTGTCAAGAGAGTAAGGGAGTGTTTTGCTGAAGGATTACAAGATGCTGTAGATATCAGCTGAATATGAAGAGCGCGTCCGTGAGCCTTGGAACTAGGAGAGCCCAATTGATTAATGTCAGTCATTGAAAGATGATATATGTTGGACGTCACAGTGTAATAATATGTACATGTTGCATTCTCTGATGCCACATTCAATGATAGAAGAATAGCAGCTGGGCTATTCAAGTTCAAGCCCTCGTGAGCTCCGGTCCCAAAACGCCATGCGCCGGTTTCATGATGTCGTTACCTCCCAACCCGCGAGAAATTCTCTCAAAATGGCGCTCAAAGTCGCACAAAAAAAACCCCCCGTGATGCCATCCTCCTTCTGTTGTCTGTCGAACCTCTCCCGTGCCACTCAATCCAACTTATCCAAATGCTCCAACCTCGTCAACACAACCTGCTTACTCGTCTCCTCAATTTCGCCCGCCAGAAACACCTCATCCAGAATCGCATACACCTTGTAAAAGTTGAACACGAGGTCCAGCTCGCACACATTCCCAAAGAACGAATCCAGAACCTCCACGAAGAAGTGAAGAGCCTCAAGATACGCCAATTCGTTGTCGTTGGTGTCCACGCAGGCGCAGAAGAAGAGGCCAGCGTAGCGCCGATATACGATTCGATTGTTGCGGAATTCAACAAAGTTGGATTGGTATTTTTGGTCGCGGGGGGCAATGAGTCGGTGGACTTCGCCCTTGAGCTTGATCTTCTCGTCGTCGCTGTAGGGGGCGTACCATTTCGCGAGGCGGGTCTTGCCCCTATTTCGCTTTCATCAATATACATACAGGGGAGGGGATCGAGGTGGGAGAAAAGGGGGCACACGAACTGGCGGTTTTGGATGAGGATAAAGGAGAGCATGGCGGCGATATGGAGGCGTGCCGTGCGCCGTTGAGGTTCTGCGAGGGAACGGATTGAACGAACGGGATGGACGGATGAGGATGATGCTCGAATGCGCGGTGGTTGACTCCGTGACTCGTGAGGTCTCGAGTTGGCTGACTTGATTGGATGGTCGGATCGTTCTTCGTGTGCAGCTGCAGGATGCAGCCCGAGCAGCTGGGTGCAGCTGGAGCCCTCAGCCTGGCCGATAAGAACAGATGCCGAGAGCTGCCCGGGCCGAGACCCACTTCTACAACACTCCGACCGTTGACGGGAGCCATTGCGACCAGTCTACGGAATATACTTCCGTCATCGTCTGCCGTCAACTTTTGCTTTTACCCCTTTTGCGTCTATGCATGTATGTACATACATACATACATACAGAGTACCCTCTTTGGTATTATACATATGTAATACGACTCCTTCACGTGGATTCCCACTATCCGGTCCGGCCGACCTTTGTGCCCGATCCCGGCCCATTTATACTGGGTTCTTGCTTAGAAACTTCAACCGCCCCTGAGCCCTGGCACCCGTTTTCTTGTTCGGCTTGCCATATTTTGTACGCGAGCTATCTGCTTCTTTTGCAGCCATGGGCTTCTTGGACCTGCTACGACTCTCAGCATGGCCGCCTCTCGCCCCCTTGGCAGGCTGGTGACTCTTGTTTGGGGCGACTGGCAGACCAATGCTTTGTGGCAGCGCATCCTCAAGTATTGTATCGCGGCCACTGCTGCCGTCATCATCGCCATTCTGCCCCATTTCAAGTTTTATTCGTCCTTCTTGACGCCCATGGTCGTGACCTTTGCTCATCCTGGCCAGCGGATGGGTATTATGGTTGAGTCGCTTCTCATGATCGTCTTTGGCTTCTTTCTTGGACTTTCATGGTCTCTTCTTGGCATGTACTTGTCTAGTCTGGTTGAGGAGGCGAGCCCTACCGCAGCGTATACCATTCGCGCATTCTTCCTTCTCGGTTGTGTTGTGTTGCATGGATATGTTCGGTCCAGCAGCCCGCGGCTTTTCAACTTGGTTCTGTTTCTTCTGTTTGGGGCCCTCCTGACGATTCAGACGCCGAATATTGCACGGACGAGCCTCTACTTGACCTTGTTTGTTCCTGTCCTCATGGGAGGCGGAGTCATTGTCGTCGTCAACCTGGCTATTTTCCCCGAGCTGTCCAGCACATATCTTGGCACGTCTACTATATGTACTCTCTCAGCCACCATGGATACTTTGGCGAGGGCAACACACTGGTTCATCACGCCTGGAGGCGACCCGGAAGGCCATCTCACCCAGGTTGGTAGCCTCTCGAATCCTCTGCGTCTCACTGCCAGCCGAAAAAGCGTTAGAGGCGTCAATGGGATTCTCGACAAGTCGAAGAGACGTGTTCGCCGGTTTTTCAAGGGGCTCACGAACCCGTTTCGCGCTACGGGGCCCTCACCCGCTCTATCAACCTTCCGAAACACGCCGATTCATTTGTCCACCTTGGTACAATTGGCGGGCCAGAAGTCGAAGCTACGCACTCAATTATCAAGCTGTAAGAAAGCCCAAGATGAGGTGGACTTTGAGGTGTCTGTCTCGCCATTGGCTCCGGCAACGATGAGCGAAATCAGCGTACATCACATGACGGCCCTTGTTCAGAATATCGTGACGCTTATCGGTGCTTGTGAGAACAAGTATCTGTTCTTAAACGACGAGCAACTGCCAGACACTGACGATGAAGCTGCTCCCATCCCGTCTTCTCACGAGGCAGACTATGGTCATGGCAACTTTGCGCAAGACTTTATGGACGGCAGCGAGCTCCTACTTGAGAAGATCCTCCAGCGTATCCGAATCCCCGTGCAGGAATTCCAAACCTCCATGAACGAAGCTGTCAATGTCTTGATCTGCTGTCTTGCCTATTGCTTCGATGTTGCGAAGTTGCCTTCAGGAGCACCTACACCAAAAGGCATCCATTTAGCGGAACTCGACCTCCATATCGACCACTTTGCGGCATCCATCGCTGAGCTGCACAGACGCAATGCCGAGGAATTAAAGATTGCAGTCATGGGCGCTGCAGGAGAGGCAGTCGACTTTATGCCACGCAGGGAAACGTTTCTCGTGTCGTCCTTTCTTCTTTCTTTTCAAGCCTCAGCAGATCAAGTGTTGCAGATGCTGCGACATGCCCGCAAGCTTGTGGAAAAGAGGCAGCGGCGGCACAACAGATGTCGCATATGGGTTCCCCAGCTCAGAGATTTCCGCAAATGGCTCGCCACTGGCGGAGAGACAGATGCGACGATGCTTCCAGAGCAGCACTTGAGGGCCATATCTAGTAGGGACCAACAGAACGACACGCCCCTCCACGAGAACGACGATGACGCATCTCCTGCGGCTGCTCGGGATGAAGAGTTGGTCCCCAATCGAGATCAGCGAGAAAAGATCTCTAACGACTCGGCACGGCGGAGGAGAAAAGAACGTGGTGAGAAGAGAGCAAAGGAACATCGTCACCGCCGTCACCAGTCAAAGGACCAAGCTCCAATAACAAAGCGCGTGCGGGCCGCTGCTGCGGATACCATCAAATGGGTCAAGAACTCAAGCGATTTCCACTATGCGCTGAAACTAGCCATTGCGGTCTTCGTGGTTACCTGGCCAGCCCTAAACACCGCATCAAGTGCCTGGTATTTCGACGTAAAAGGCGTATGGGCACCCATGCAACTCATCTTTGTCTTTGAAGTCTCCATCGGCACCTCCCTCTTTGGCTTTTTCGTTCGTTTGTTCGGCGTCGGGTACGGCTGCCTAGTCGGATACCTCTCTGTTGAAATTGGGCGTGGATACCGCGTCGCCGCCGTGATGATCATCTTGGTCATTGGAATCATACCCTCCGTCTATGTCCAACTCACCACCAAGCAGGGTAGACTCGGTGTCATCGCCATCATATCCGCGTCAGTAGTCGCCCTAGCCGCAATCAACAGCGTCGACTCCGCCTCCGAGATCTTCTACAAGCGCCTCGTCGCGTTTCTCGTCGGTGGCGTCGTCGCCATAGCTGTCGAGGCCTTGATCCTCCCCGTGAGGGCCCGAGACCGCCTCGTCGAGTCGTTGTCGGTATCGGTGCGCCAGATTCAGAGAATGCAAGCAGCGGTGGCCGTGGGGATCGATGACCCCCATCGACCTAAATTCCGATCGCGGAAGCTGTTTGACCAGTTCAGTCACTGTCGCGATAAGGCGCAGGCAGCTCTGGGGGCTGCGCAGACGATCTTGCCGTTTTGTCTGACGGAACCGCGTCTCAAGGGCTCTTTTAGGCCGCTTGCACTGACGTATAAGCAGATTATTCACACGTTGCAGCAGATTGCTGATCAGATGGATAACATGATTCAGTTGCGCAGGGCATATGGCTCGTCTGTGCTGGAGGATCTCAACCCACAGGTGCATACGTTTCGGCGGAATGTTGCCGCGAGTATCACGCTGATTTTGTTTTCTGTCAATGAGGCCCTCACGACGTGGCTTCCACTACCACAGTTCTTGCCGTCGGCTCGTCTGGCGGAGTTGAGACTCATCAACCGGATACGAGACATTCTGAAGGCACAAAGCAGCACGGGGTTTAGAACAAAGGATGATGGCACGAAGTTCAAGTTGGAGTACCCTGGCGGGAAGCCCCTTTTTGTGACTGAGGAGACAGCCGATAGAATCACTCAACAAAAATTTCTGTCCTGGAATGCCACCACGGCGGGGCAGATGGAAATCATTGAGTATCTCGAAGAGCTCGTCGATCTGGTCAAATTGCTAGTGGGAGTGGAGGCGTTCCAAAGCGGCATGCTGGAGCGACCCCAGTACAGACAGTATATCCGTCAGCTGGAGACGGAGCAGGAAGAAGATCTGAATAGAGTCAATTCCGCGCAGAGGCAGTGCTCGCGACGTGAACGACAGGAGGACGACGAAGAGGGGGTGAGCATTGAGGGCATGCCTTTGGATGAGTACACCGAGTCTGGTAGCAATCGGCTGCGTAGAGAAGCCACTGCGACGCAATTTCCGACTGCGGAGGGGCAAGTCGACGAGGACGAAGGAAGCGAAGAGGATGATGACGGCCTGCGATATACGCAGATGCTACAGCGGGTCGGCACGAGGTTAAGACAGACGGATTCGCTGGCCAGGAGAAGAGCTGTTTCCACGGAGTACGGAAAAGAGGCGGCATATGGATAGATATCAAATAAACACACAAGTCTTTGAGCTCATGAACTGAACCTTTGCATTCCCAGGCCGCTCCGTTATTCAACGCTCCATGCTTCATCATGGTATATCTAGATACTTCTACATGGGGAACAAAAAGATAGAGCATGGTGCCCAGTGAATCGCTGCGTGTAAAGTAATTCCACGTCCCAACCCCTTATAACATGACGAAAAACAGAAAAGTAGGCGACAAAAGGCAACCAAGGCGGTAAGCCAGTCAGATAAAAACAACGCTATCCCTCGCTTCTTGCGATAGAAACCACCAACTCCTATCCGTGAAAACCAAAGTACTAGACCCAATGTTGACCCTAGATAATATTCAGAGCCGTCTTCGAGATCATTCTCGTCCCCATCAGCATAGCCCTCCCCTTCTTAGGCCTCTGCTGGAACCGCCGAAAGGCCTCCTGGACATGCCTCGGCTCAACCGGCGTCTTGCCCTCACTCGGCGGATCAAACAACCCCTGCTGCAACTTCCTCTTCTTGGCACCCGCATTATCTGCACCGCTCAACGCCCGCGCCGCATCCTCCTGCTCCTTTGCCTTGAGAGCAATCTCCGTCAGCGTGGCGACCATTTCGAAAGTAAGGAAGCCGAGAATGTCGACGATATCGTCCGAGGGCTTGCTGTCAGTCACGATGCCGAAGCCGGCCCATTCGCGGAATCGCTTGCCCTTTCGCCATGTGAAACTCGCTTGTCTGTACTCGGACCACGTCACGTACTCCTCCTTGGTCATGGCTTTAGTGCGCTCGTCGGCCTTGCGCAGCCGCTGCAGGGTGATGTAGTTCATTTCTTCTTCCTCTTCGTCTTCTTCGTCGTCTCGCTCGGGGACCTCGACGGAGTAAAACGAGGATGGTTCCCAGGGTAGGCCGACTTTGGCTTTCTTGTTCTTCTTGGCGGCCTCGTCGACAGGTCCGCCGGGCACGACACCTTCGTCTCCGGCTGCGGCGCCAATGTCGGCATCGGCACCCTTGTCGTCTGAGTCCTTGACGTTTTTTCGCACATCTTTCCAGGAGAGGAAGGTGCGGAGGCGGGAGACCTTGGCTTGGTCGTGGCGGATTTGGAAGATGAGGTCTGTGGTGGAGATGGATTTAGAGCCGCGCCGAGAGGCGAGTTCTGTGCAGTTGCGGAGCTGGGGCTTCATTAGTTGTGTCTCTTTTCTTTCCTTAGTCCATCATACACATGCTGACGTCTTCGCCTTCGTGCAGGTATGTATCGGTGTACTTTACAGTGTTCCTCAACATGAGAGGCATCTGAAGCACTGTGGTTGTGGAAATGTCCGGAGGAAAAGAAGGGCTGCTCTCACCAATTCTATAACTTGTTGCCGAACAATATCTTCTATTATGCTGGTCGTTTCAACAGAAGGTTCGCCAGTTTCGCCAGAGACATACATCATCTACCAAAGAAAACACGATCAGTGCCTCTTCTTCTCATTGCCACTCAACCTTGAGAAAAAAGGTTCGGTTCTCCAGACACCATCTCAAGGTCCAATCGTACCTGGCTAATTTCCTGGCGGTACTTGTACGCCTTGTTATCCCTCGAGTCGGCCATCTTTGCGCTGGCGCCCCGTCGGAGACAAAGGGAGCGTGTTTGGTGTCCAAGACTTTGTGAGATCCTTCTTTCTATATCTGTATGAATAACGGTTCCAGATATTCTCTGGCCAATATGAAAAAGTGTACAGGGAAAAAGGAAGAGATAAATTCCGAGTTGTTTTGATCTCTAATAGGGGCCTTGGTACGACAATGCGATGTGTCTACCCGGAGGAGCTGCCCTAGTCTAGAATGACAGAGAGCAAGGCGCTCAGTGAAGTTGCGATGCGCGGCTACGACTGATGGGGGTTGTAGACAAAGTAATTTTTTCTAGGTATGTGGAAGTTGTCGCTCTGCAAGAATTGTCGATTCGCGAAGGATGTTAGAGCAGGAGGTGTGATAACTACTAGATGAGGGTCGAGATGGCGGGATGATCGAGGGATGACCACGTTCGTCGTTGATGGATTGGGGACTCGGGACTCGGGAGAGATGACATGGGAGGTTGAGGTGTGGACAGGGGTCCACGCAGGGGTCAATCAATGCGCACGGCGGAGCACGTGACAACGCGCGTCTTCACGTCACGATCACGACTCACGCGTCTATGTGCTCGTTCTTGATGCCAAATTAGACGGAGGCGCGCATTGCTTCCATTCAGTGGCTAGCTACCTAGACTGGCCTTTTTACGCCCCTAAAGTAGCTGTAGTGCCTGATGTCACTGCTTCTCCTGTCCTAGACCCCAAATCCACGTCCCTCGATCCCCAAACCACGAGGTAATGCGCCGCCAGCAACTTCCACTCCTCAACCTCATCCAGCCCCTCCAACCCATCGACGCGCTCCCTCTCCCGACAGTCCACCCACGTATCCCAAGCATCCGCAATCGTCGCATAGCCCGTGCTCCCCAATCCCACACCCCGCAGCCTCGACACCTGGCCCTCCTGGTCCTTGTACTTCTCCAACGAGGGCATGTGAATCCTCCGTGCCCTGAGATTGGACATCATGACCTCTCCAAAGGCATCCCCCAGCAGCATAGGCTCATACAGTAGCGCCGCGATACTGTCGATCCTAGACGTGAAAAATCGCAACACATCCTCCGAGTCCTGCGACGTGAGATAGCAGAGACAGCACTCGGACAGCAACAGCGTGGGCAGGTCGCTGCGCACGTGACTTGGTAGATTGCCAGTAGACTTGGCCAGATCGCGCAGGTCCACAGCGTGGCAGTGATATGCGCCGCCGCGGGACGGTTCAGCACTCCATGAGCCGTTGTCATGGATGCTCAAGTCCCGGAATAAGTGTCGCAAACCTGGCGAGGACTGGATGATGGCTCGTTTGCGCTGGCAGGTCGGTTCAAAGTCCAGCTCGTGGTAGATTATGTTCTCGGCGCCGGGCCGCTGGAACATGTGCAGGGGCCTGGTATCGGTCCCGGCGCCGAGTGAGATGATTTGCTTGACCGACGGACCGTTTTGCGAGAGGAAAGCGTGGATCATGGCATCTAGTGATGTGGTTCGCACGTAGGTCCCTGGAGAAGGTTGGGATGTCAGATGTTTTCGAACGGACACATTGACATGGATATGGACCCGATGATTGGGCATCCGAAAGGGCTCCTCAGGGACATCGAAGCTCACCTCGGTTGATAATGGGCAGCCGTCTGGTAGGCAACCCTGTGACAAAGAGCCTCGCGTATGCATCGTCGAGGTAGCCCAAGTCGACAGCGCTCAGGCGCGAAACGGCGGCATCAGTGTCGGTGCCTTGGACGGCGGCGTCTGGAGATGCAGCCGTAGATGCAGCACCGTTACGTCTGTTGCGACCTCCGCGGTCACCGCTCCGCAGACCCAGGAGATGAGGAATTGACGGAGCAGCCATGCGGCGCGTTACCCGCAGCAGTGGGTTGCAGCGTGAGGAAGTTCAACCAACAACTTCGACCGCGACGCGACTTGACTCGACCTGCAAGTTGCAGCTTGCGGTTGCAGCCCCACATTCTCAGCCACGTGAAATCGGTACCTGGGTACATACATGATTGCATAGCCCCATTGCATTACGTATGCTGTGACACTTTGTAACTTCCAAACTCTGTCATCTTCATCGTGAGCCCTCTGCTTCTTCGCCATTCATTTTCCCGACTGAAGCCTGCCATCACGTTTTATTCAGGCAGTTTCTCGCTAAAAGGAACTTATTATCAGATCGTCATCGTCTGCAATGCATTTTTCCGTCAAGCGCGCCGCTCCAGGCGGCCACGATGACATCCGAGGCTATGAACTCCCCTCGTGGGCCGCCCTCGTCATGTTCATCGATATCCTGCTCCTCATACCCATAGTCCTCCTCGTAAGTGTCCTCCTCTGAACTCATTACTTTATCAAAAAGCCCCACTAAACTCAAGGCGCGCCCACCCGAAATAGTTCGAATACACCTTCAAAACGATCTACCCCGTCTTCGCCATGGTCGAGGACGAAAACCCCCCCGCCTACGAACCCGTCGCTCTCCATGAGCAGTCCGCTGATGCGGAAAGCGGCACAGGCATAGGCATCACCCGGAACGGCTTCAAGCCCACCAGCGGGCAACCTCGCACCGTGACATCCTCCTTCCGCGCCATCAATCGTCTTCTCATGGGCAATGGCGGCATAGGAGCGAACCTCCGCGGCTTCTCCTGCTTCCTCGTCCAAGCTTTCTTGACGTCCGTAGCCCTGGGAATCTTCACCGGCGCCCTCGGCCGCTTCTTTTACCCGCTCGCTACGCTGCTCGCCTCCCTGGCGCTCGTGCAGTTCAGCACCGCGTGGGTACATATTGTGATTTCGGAGCCGTCCCCCTTGCACTTCTGGTCTCGTCTGCCGCCGTTCCGACGTACCTTTGACGCTACGTGGAAGGCCATGACTATTTTTTGGTTCGCTCGCGAAATCGCACGCTTTGTTCCGATTCTCACGGCCCTTGTTCTGGGCTTGGACTTGCCTAGGGGTGGTTTTAACGAGCCGCTGGATATGGATGCCATTCACGCGGGCTTTATTATCAAGTTTGTGATTGTCACGCTCGTTACGGTTGCGTGCTCTGTGTTTGTCATTATTCCCGCCTATGTTGTTCTTGTGCGTGTGCAGGCCTCGCTTCTGCCGGTCCAGCAGAGCACTATTATTCCGTTTGATCGATCGTTTGGCGGGAATGTCGAGCCCGAGGTGGTGGGTGGTAAGGGGTATGCTACTGTTACGGACGCCTGGGTTACATTTAGCAAGACGTCCTGGCGTCGTCTTCTTACCCTCTACGTCAAGATGTTTGCGTTGAGTGTTGGGGCTGTGCTTGTCTGCGGGGCGGTTCTTGTCCCGCAGGCGCTGTTTATCGCCAAGCACAGCAAAGAGGTTCGCTGAGCTGCATTATTTCATTCCTTTTTCTTCGAGATTGTGACTTGTTTTTTTTTTGTTTTTTTTTACGTTTTGCGTCAATGGTAGGCACATGCTGCCAATCTCCCTCATCACAGTAACTACACGGGTTGTCCGTCTCTTTCTTTCTTCAACGCACTGCCAAGCATGCATGATAATTTAGTATATAGCATAGTCGTCCCAGAAAAGCTCATGTATATATTCACGAGCGCTGAAGTATGTATATCGAACTTTCCTCTATTCATCTCTCATATTTGGCCCTGCTGTCTGGGAGTTCATATTTATTGGGTGGTGTGTATTCATCATCTCAACCCCTTTCACACCACGCACCTCCCCCCCTTCTTCCCCTTGCCTATCTCGCTCATCCCGTCCAAAACCCCATGTCGTGCATCCAAATCGTCACAGAAGACCCAACTCCCTCTTCCCAATTGCTAAAAATCACGAGGAGAAGAGGTACGATGGTAAGGAGGGGGGGATAGTGTATAACTTCGCAATCAACAAAAGCCCAAAACAAAAAAAGGGTACACCTCATTGAAGCAGTCGATCTATGGTATAAAACAGCAAAACAAAAAAAAGAAAGAGAACAACGGACCCCCCAACAAAATCAACTTCAATGTCAAAGATGCATGAGAAAGGTCGTAGGGGTTGCGAAGTAATGGTAGAGACGGGAGAGAAGTAATGCCAGAAGAAAGGTCCCATCCACAAAATGGTAGAACAGACCGACAGAGTTGATCCAAGACAGGGCAAACATCAAGGGTTTCGAAGAGTAGTAAAGCATATCAACATGAGTCTCTCTTCCCTTGCTTGACCCGCACAACAACACCAGTTTTCGCCTTCAAAGCCTGATTGTTTCGCGCGGAGGTGCGGGCTACCCATAGTCCAGGTATACTCTAAACCGCGTCTTCGCTTTCTTCATAACATGCGGTTGAGTTCCAACACTGGGAAGAGGTGTAAACGATGAGGGGAATCGAAAAAAAAAAGAGAGTGCAAATCTCTTCTTATTTTACGACTTGTTAAAGAACCAGCTGCTTCGCTTGTTGGTCGCAGCTTCGGGCTGCAGTGACGCTGCAGAGGCAGGGCCGTCCCCACCACCTCCGCGGAGGGGTTTCGCGATACGGCTTCCTGCGTTGGTAAAACTGAAGCTCTCGCCCGTGGAATTGAGACCCTTGGTGCTGCCGGCCTTGGCTAGTTCGAGGCGCTCCTTGACAGAGGCGAGTTGGACTTCGAATCTAGAGACACATTATTAGTTCGTCATCATCATCATCGTGAAGTGGGTGGTCCGTGGACATACTTGTGATTCGCAGCCGCCATCTTTTCTTGGCTGTCTTGCAGCAAGCTCTCCAGACTCTGGATACGCTCATTTCGTGCAATCAGCTTGCGCTCAGCAATGGCGACTTCTTTCTTGAGAGCAGAGTTTTGCTCCACCAGCTGACGCTGGACCTGAGTCAGCTGCTCGAGGTTCCTCTCCAAAAAGGCCATCTTCTTCTGCTGAGCGCGGTTGTTGGATGACCGCAGTACGTTGTTGTACTGCTCACGCGTCTCATCCAGTGAAATCTCCAGCTCGACGACGCGCTCGCAGCGGTTCTGCAGATCCCGCATCAAGCTCTTCTTCATGACGTCAAATTCGGCAATTTGTTGCTGAATGGTTTTACCGTTGGACATGGGCGCAGTGCCGTCGGTCTTGACTCGCTGCTGAAGGTCTTCGATGAGCAACTTCATCCGTGAGTTCTCATTCACCTTCTGGGCCGCATCTGCCTTGAGTTCCTCAATCAGCTGGGCCTGTGTCGACTGTCGGCTGGCATAGGCATTCTCGAGGAGCGTCTTGATTTCTTCAGCATCGCTGTCGGATAGGTTCTTGGTCAAGAGCTCCTCATACTGCTGATGCATTGCTTCCAGCTTCTGCTCCAGCTCGTGCCGTCTTCGAGAGTCCATTTCGCCGGACGAGGTTCCAAACATGGACAACTCTGCTTGTCTCACAATGCCCTGTGTTTCCACGAGCCTGGCACGGAGATCCTCCATCTCATCTGGCGCAATGTGGTCCCCGGCGGCGCAGAGTTCGTAAAGTTTATCGATTTGTTGAAGAGCCTCGCCGATGGACCGCTCGTTGTCGCTGAACACCTCTCCTCCGAGATCGAAACCAGCCATCATCTTGGCCATCTTCTCGGCCTTGCGCTTCTCCTTTTCGTCATATGCTGCCCCGGTTTCCTTGGCATTCATTTTGATGTCAAGAAGCTGCTGCTTGATGTCGTCGAGCTCCGTGGTCAACTCCGAATTGGCCTCCTTGAGGGCATCCATGGTGATTTGCGCCTCCTTGCTCTCAAAGGTGAGTCGCTCAAGCTGCATTTTGAACTCGTTTGTTTCCGTCGTCAGTCTCTCGTTTTCCTTGCCCAGTTTACTATCGTGTTCCTTGAGATAGGCCATTTCTTCCTTGGTCTCGCGCAGCGTCTTCTCTGCTGCCGTTGCTAGCGACTCCCTCTCCGCCAGCTGGTCCTGAAGTTCGTTCTCGCGGCGTAAGAACTCCTCCCGCTCGTCCTTCTCCAGCTGTAAGCTCGGGGTGGAAGCTCGATCCATGGTAATTGGTGTTTCTGATCGGCTTTCCGTAGCGAGTCTCGAGGGTGTTGACGGGCGTGGAGTCTTGGATTCTGCTCTTGTGACAAAGTTCTCGCCAGGCTGAGCCCATCTTTCTTTCGGAACCGCCTCTCCAGAGCGCCAGAGTTGGATCTCGCCTTCAAGAGTGGAGATGTAGGACTCGAAGCTGGTGACTTGACCCTGTGCCTTTTTGAGAAGCATCTTGAGCTCGGCAGGACTGAGTTCGGCATTGACCTTGGCCTTATTCTTGATGGATTTGGCGCGCATGCCGAATCGCATGGTGCTAAGAGTCTCGGCATCGTTGTAGCTGCTGGGAGAGCAGTTAATGATGAGCGTCGTTCGGCTATTGCCACCCAGCGATTCTTGTAGAATTCGAGTCAATTTCGAGTCTCGGTATGGAACGTGAGATGATTTGCCATCCGTCAGGGCATTGATCACCATGCCGAGAGCGCTCAAGCTCTTGTTGATCTTTTTGGCCTCTTCGAGTGTCTGGCCACTGGCGCCCGTCTTGCCCACCTTTTCACTACCTGCCAAGTCGACCAGGAAGAGCTGACCGCTCTTTGCCGACCCCGTCTCGACGTTTTTCTGCGTGACGGTAATGACAAAAATCGAGTGCGATCGCGAGGACTCCTGGTTCATGTTGGTGGCAGCAACGGCTCGCGCGTTTCCTCCTCTTCTCATAACTTCGTATACTTCTTGCACGCTTGACACGTAGATTTCCAGAAGACCCTTGACGTAGACACCACGGTGCTTTTCTTCGTGCACTGGCAAGTTGTCATTTTGAGGGGCCAAAAGATCTCGAATCCTCTCCATGTAAATTTCCATGTAGCTGACGCGCACAGTATACTCTATCGTACTCGGGCTGGTCATGATGCTTGCAAAGATCTGCTCAACAATACGCGGGATAACACCCCGTCCCTCGTCGTCGTCGATGTTTGTTCCCATCATGGTATACGATTTACCAGCACCAGTCTGGCCGTAAGCGAAGACGGTGCCATTATAGCCGTTCAAGATGTCGTCAACGGTGGGTCGAATGGAGAAATCGAAGATATCCTGCTGCTTGCATTCCATATCAAACACCCTATCGAAAGTGAAGGAGCCCTGAGCCTCTTTTGACTGCAAGACACATGTTTGTTAGCTGGAACTGCACATGGCCGATGTGTGGCCCGCCGAATGAAGATGGCGCAGCGAAAAAACAGCAATGACAACAGAAACAACGGCAAAGAAGTGTGCTCGTACATCGAGTGAACAAGAATCTTCTGAGCTGAAAGAGACGATGGGCTTGCCGCCCGATTCCAGCTCAATCCGGTTCTGGGGCCGGAACCGGGCCACGACCTTGATGCTATTTGCAGACATTCTAGACGTTTTTGCTGAAGGTCGCTTTATCGTAAATCATAAGCCGAACACCCCTCGGGGATTGGTGTTGCGATTAGTATGCCAGAGGCCGCGAAGGACGGCTTGCCGCAATTCGACAGAGACAAAACGTATCAATTCGTAAGGGCCAGCTGGATGCTCGATTACGTGCGGCCGGGCCGACGCTCCGCTGCGAGAAGCAAGAAAAAGAAAAGCAAAACAAAGGCAAGCAAGCACAAGAAGTTTGTGCAGTGCCTACAGTGGATTTGGCGACGACAGCTGGGAGCGAGACAGGTTCGGAATGATGTCTCGTTAGGAGAGACGCGCTTTTGTCATTTGAGGAGGGGTTCGTTAAAGCAAGGTGGGAGAAGGCTATGCGGGTTTGCCCACTGGAGCAGCTGCTCCAGAAGCAGAGTCACCCCAAAACACTCGAGGACAACACCGACTCCTCCACCGAGCGGGCGGCCGTCAGCCCCTGGGCGTCATTTAGCGCGACGGCATTCATTGGCTTGTTGATCTGATTGGTTCACCATGAAGAGACCAACACCGCCTCGACTCTTTTGACTCTTGACTGAGTCTTGAGTCACTCTAGACCCTCTTTCCGACGCCCGAGTCTTCCAGCCGCCAATTACTACCCAATGTGCATCAGTGGAACAGCAATAGAGCTTGCTCCGCGTGGAAAAAGAGTTGCATGGCATCTTCATTTGTCCCCCCGGGTCACTCACATGGCACCTGTAGCCTGTACTACCTTGTAGCCTGTAGGAGCCTTGTAAGTTGTCGTGCCACCACGCTAGCATGTCATTGTGCAACGAGTCAACGACGGGTCGTGTAGCCCCTCCGACGAGGGATCGTCTGAGGCTAGTTGTAAGTTGTGACTTGTGGCCCGAAGTACATACCTGATATTGAAGGTGATCCATCACTAAGCACACCTCGATTCACTCGATAGCGCGTTGTGAATCATGAATGCCCTTCTTGAACGTGTATTCTGCTGCACTGTGAGTGGCCCTACCCCAGGGTGGGGGGGCTTCCAGCATGCGGAGTAATTCTAGAAGAAGTCGCTTGGCTGTACAGGAAAGCATATTCAGTCCAATCTACGTATGTAGTTGAAGCACAGGCGCCGCGTAGTAGAGTGTTGTAAAAAAAAGACATGCATTCGAGCTTCGTAAATACAGGTTGGTCCCTTGATATGACTCAGTCCAACACCAAACACCCGAAACGCCCTTTCAACTATACTCCAGCTTATTCGATGGGGTTGAGAGCATCGACCTTATAGCTCTATGCGAGAAACACTCGATGATTTATCTCCTGTCCGTCACAGTCTAACGGCGTCTCTCGTGGCCAGTGTAAGTGTGCAAGCAGCGGGGCGGCACTGTTCCGCTTCATCATCACGCCCTACTCAAGGAACTTGAGTTCCCGCCTAATCCTCCCAGCTTCTTTCTACCGTTTCTCGTACTCGCTTGGCGTATTCCCTACGGTTTTCCTTATAAAGGTTCGAGGCTTCGACATTCGCAGGTGATCCCGTGTTCGGGTCGTTCAACAAACTAACGCAATCACCTTCGTATTAGCCAATGCAGTTGACGTGATCGATCGTAGCCATATTCAGGACAAGTCTTACCTTTGAACGCTTGTTAGGATAGCAGCTACATCGTATGTCGGACTCCACCGGTTCTGCAGGATATCAAGACAGAGTTCCCCCGTTGCATACACGTTCGGATGGAACATCTGGCTGATGAACTTGACCTGCGGCGGCTTGTTTGGGTACTGTTCTTCAAATTGCATCACGAGTCTGAATGTGCCATCCTCGAAAGGTGTTTCCGCAGGTCCAATAATGACGGCATTCCTAAGTCGCTAATTATCAGTAGCTGATTTGAGCCATCATCATCATCGTACGTGTCGCTCGTCTGTTTCTTTCGGATAACCAGGATAACACCAACCAAGTCATGACATTGTCAGGGACAGGAGAGGCCGAAACACCCGCAGGAGGATCAGTTTGCATGCGCTACAAGTGCTGTTCAGTACGGTGTTTTATGTCATGGATGGTGTTACTGTGAGTCTCTGTGGCGAACCTTGAAATCACGCATCAAACGTCGGCGAGCTGCGGTAGACATGGCGAAGGTGAGTCACCTAGTTTCGAAGTTTGTAGTCTGAGGAGAGGTACGATAGAAGTGGGCTTCAAAGTCTACAGCAAGCCAGCCCGAGCCTGCCAAAGAGGATGTATGTTCTGCGTGTGGCCGGTGGATGGATGAAGCTTGATGACGATCAAAGGATGAGATTAGGTATGTCCATTAAATGCCGAACGAAGGGTCGTCCAAGCATCCACTAATTTCGGGGGCCTAAGATCAAACCCGCCGGTCGCTGCTAACCGCCAATCGTGAGGAGAAAAACGGTGAAGTCGATGAACCAATCAGTCGAGCCGATCGGACGAGTAAAGTGGAATACACTATGCAAATACCATCACGTGACTGCGGCCACGCGGTAATCACAGCTGCCAAGTTGGCCGAACCTCCTTCCCCCGCTGAAAGCCGAAGCGTGCCGAGGAAGCATACGCACAATAAAGATGGCCACCACGAACTTGCGGTTGAGCATTAACCCTGCCATCGAGTTTCAACAGCTCTTTGCGCGTCCTCTTCTCTCTCTCACTGCTTACTGTTCCTCTTAGTCTTGCTCTTCGCGCAGAGTAGCTTTTCAGTCCTTGACCTGCCGCTCGAGATGGCCGTGTCGCACGTTCGATCGTCGCGATTTGCCGCCGAGCTTGTCCGGCATGTGACGACCGCTCGCCAGTTCACGACTGGTGCCTCGCTGCGCAAAGAACTCCAGGATGCTTACATTCTCAGTGCGTCGAGGACACCGACGGGCAAGGTACGTCTATTCGTTCAAGGGCTTCTTGGTCATTCTCGTCGTTTCTTTTATCTATAAGTTGCTACTACGTGCACCGGGCTGACTATTGGTGCTGGCAGTTCAACGGCTCGTTTTTAAGTGTCTCGGCTCCCAAGCTCGGCGCCGTCGCCATTCGATCAGCGGTTGAGAAGTCCAAGGTCTCCATCGACAAGATCACAGATGTCTACATGGGCAACGTCATGCAGGGCTCGGTCGGCCAGGCTCCCGCTCGCCAGGCCACCATATTTGCCGGTCTTCCCGAGACGGTCGAGGCCACCACCATCAACAAGGTGTGCGCATCTGGTCTAAAAGCCGTTGCCATAGCCGCACAGAATATTCAGATGGGCTTGGCCGAGGCTCAAGTGGCCGGTGGCATGGAGAGCATGTCTCGTGTTCCTCTCTATGTCCCCCGTGCCAGCGGTCTGCCCGCGTTCGGTCACGTCACCATGGAGGACGGCCTGATCAAGGACGGCTTGACCGATGTGTACCAGCAGTTCCACATGGGCAACTGCGCAGAGAACACGGTCAAAAATCATAATATTACGCGGGAGCAGCAAGACACCTACGCCATCGAGTCCTACAAGAAGGCTCAGAAAGCCTGGGCCGGCAAGGCTTTCGCAGATGAGATCGTGCCTGTGACTGTGGCCGGCCGAAAGGGCGACACCGTCATCGACACCGATGAGGGCTACATGGACGTCAAGTTCGACAAGGTGCCCACACTCAAGCCCGCCTTTGTTCGCGACGGTACCGGTACCGTGACAGCGGCGAACTCGTCCACTCTGAACGATGGCGCCAGCGCTCTGGTTCTAGGCAATAAAGCGCTTGCACAGCAGCACGGCTCTAGCTCGCGCGTTCTTGCCAGGATTTGCAGCTACGCCGATGCTGCCATGGCCCCGATAGACTTTCCCGTGGCCCCTGCTAAGGCGGTACCTATTGCTCTGCAGAGGGCCGGCATCACGAAGGACCAGGTTGCGATTTGGGAATTCAACGAGGCGTTTGCGGCCGTGATTCTGGCCAACCAGAAAATTCTTGGTTTGGAGGGAGCAAAGGTCAATCCCCTTGGCGGTGCCATCTCTCTAGGCCACGCGCTTGGAAGCTCAGGGTCCAGAATCTTGACCACGCTGCTTCACCAGCTGAAGCCGGGCGAGTACGGTGTTGCTGCCATATGCAACGGTGGGGGTGCCGCTACTGCCATGGTGGTGCAGAGAATTGAGTCGGTTTGAGTTTTTATGTGTAACATGGCCATTGTATTGGATATGGGCGGGCGGATCGTATTGATGTGTTTTTCATTGGGTGATCTTCTTCGTGGGCGTTCCTGGTCAATGTAAAATTTCACGATTAATGTACCGAATATAAGTTGGGGCGCAGGGTCTCTCATGATGGCCAGAACAACTGAAGCGCAATTCAATACAATCACAGTATTCGCGTTTGAATGGGGAATTGGAGAATCTCGCCCTTGTCGTCTGTAGGTGTTAAAACAGAAATGCACAACCCTCACATCGAACCCCGGGAGAATCCGATGATGTGGTCCGATGCTACGCTCATGGGGCTCTTGAAAGTTGAACCCTCCACGTGAGGCGGCTGTCCACTTTGCTAATTATGGCTACATACATGAATTATTTGATACGGAAGAATCGGGCTATCCATGAGCCCTGGGCACATCACGTCTAGCTTGCACTTCATAAGGGTAAGCCCGACGCGGGAGGTAAAAGTCGGCATTGTGCTGATTGTGCTGCTCCATACTAATGAAATATGCCAATATATACGCACGGTGATGGATGACGGAGACGATTTCCTTGCGATCTGCTGTGGTCCCGATGTCACCATTCCAGTTTGACATGAATTTCAAGAAAGTGGACAATAATATTGAGCACGAGGTCATCTTCGGTACCCGACCAAAAGGTCAGAACACTAAGCTGGTAGGAACCGGTTTAGTGCGGGATATATAGGTAGTGGGCTGCAAGTTCTGCAACAGAGTAGCCGTCACATACATAACTTGCATGGATCGTCTGGCTCTATTCGGGTACCAAAGATGACTTCGTGCTCATTATTTTTGTCCACCATCTTGAAGTTCATGTCAAATTGGAATATTTGACATCGGGACCACAGCAGATCGCGAGGAAGTCGTCTCCGTCATCCATTACCGTGCGTATATGTATACTGGCATATTTCATTAGCATGAGGCAGCACAGTGCCGACTCTTACCTACCGCGTCGGGTTTGCTCTTATGAAACGCAAGCTGCTCCTGAAGGCAGGCTAAACGTGATGTTCCCAGGGCTCATGGATAGGAAGCCCGATTCTTCCGTATCAAGTAATTCATGTAGCCATAATTAGCAAAGTGAATATGTATCTCATCTATAGTATTGGCGTTGCAATCCCGAAGGAGATTTTGGTAGGTCCCGATTTGTTGCCATCGACCTAAATCAGATGTTAATGGATCATGTCTTCGCATTCAATATTCATCAAGGGACTTACGGAGGCCTTGGTGCGTGTCGCCATTCGTAGCCCGCCCTTCTGGCAGACTTTCGAGTATTGCTTGACTCATCTCCTGAGACTTTTGTCGGAGGAGGCGGTGGGTGGTTGTGGGTTCCCACAGAGTTCATTAAGATATATGGGCTTGATGTACTATCTGGAAGTATAACCGCATTGCTACTGGGCATTCGAGCGTCTGGATTCGCCCGAGACTAGTCAGGACGTGTGTTACGCCTAGGATTTCCTCGGTTAACAGAGAAGCAAAACGATGTATAATGTTGTATAACTTACAAAACGTTTTGCATCGACGGCTTGATCGGTCAATCACGTAACACTTCTCTCTGCACACCTGTTCATCACCTGTGCTGTTGAGAATTTCTTCAATCTCGCCAGTAAATGCGTCATGATTCAAGTCAAGACGGGCCCAATGGTGACACCCTTGACGTGTGTGATCAACGCAGCTGATCCATTGCTATGTTCGGACGCCGCATGCTGTACAATAGTTTAGCAACGACTTGCACCTTGCACGTAGTCTTTGAAGATGAACGATTACCTGGTCTGGGCTTTGTTAGATGATTGGTCTGCAGGTCGGGAGCTGTGTTCTACCACATTTGAAAAAATGCCACAAGTGGCTTGAGAGAGCACTGAGAAGGGGTAGCAAAGAGGTTTTTTGCAACGCGAAAGCTGTTGATAATCTAGGTGTGCAAAGAGACAGGGGCTGAAGATTTTCGTGGGCGCTCTACCTAGCCGAGCTGTGCCCCTGGGGGAGCCGTGCCCTTGGTGCTCTCGCTGAATGCGGCAAGTGCTCCTAGTGGAAGCCGTGGATTTTGGCAAGGTGAAGATGAGGTGATTTTGTGGAGAAATTTCAGCCGCCAATGTCATCTGAAAATCAAAAACTTAAAAGGCCTTGCCTGTCAACCCCTCAATCCGCACCACCAATCCAATCAACGCCTCACTTCTCACCTTAGAGTACATTACATAGGTACCTACATAGCCTAGGCGTCGCTCACGACTCACGAGCTTCTTTGTCCCAAGACTCAAGAGCATCTCCTCTAGCCGCATCTCAAGTTCTCAACCTCTCACACCGTCCTCCACACCCCGCCACGCCCACCTGGCGACGAGCCAACATGTCCCTCGTTGCCCAATTCCTCACCCAGATCCGCCAGTATGTCCATGCCCAACAGGGTGACATGCTCCGTGCCTGGCTGCAAGTCGAGCCGGGCTCCGACAAGAAGTACTACGACATGGCCGCCGAGCTTCGCACCACCTGTGCCGGAACCGAAGGCATCGAGGCAGTGATTGAACAGTATCTCCCCGTAGAAGATGACGTTCCTCATGGGCAGGGTGGCGTGTGGTCGTCCTTTCAGTCTTTAATGAAGGATTACTTGATTTTGTGGCGGGATGTTGACTATGAGGATTTGCTGGGGGCACATGAGCTGCTCACGGCGCTGGTGAAGTGAGATTCCATTCTTGTTCGCATCTCTTCTTTCTCTTGTTTCATTTGCGTACTGCTTCTGTACTTTCTTATTTTCGGTGATATTGTTGCTCTCGGCTTTATCTCTTGTTCACTTTGATTACTCGTCTCTCTACTTTGCCTTCAGTCCAGTAGCCATCGCAGTCTTTCAAACACACATACACATATACCGCCGTCCATCGTCACTCAGAATCCCATCACAAACCCAACAAGCAAAACATCGCAAACAAAAGTTGCAGGCAAAGCACAAACAGCAACCAACTAACACCTCATCAGCTCCTGCTGCACTGCCTTTACACACCCTACGCATGGAGCCATGCTTCTCCAGCCAAGCATGTCCTTTTCCATCACCCTCGCCCGCTTCACTCTCCAGCTGAATCGCCGCCCGGACCTAACTCGCCGGGTCCGCTCCGTAGACGAGGACAGCGGCGGCAAGTCTGTCGCCGAGTCATCAGCGGAAATTATCCAGAAGATCTTCACCGCGTGCTTGACGGATCGGTCCGCCGGGAAGGTGCCCGAGGGGAAGAAGGTGGGCGTGTACATGTTTGCCAATCTGGTGTTGAAGCTATTATTCGCGGTAGGTGCCTCCTTTTCACACACATACACACGCCCGCTTTTCCATTTTCCTTGCAGACACGTACTCGTACAGCAAGCAAAGACAAAATTCCGCCGCCAATATGATCGTTCCAAACCGCTGACATAAAAAACCCTTCCCTCTTGTTTCTGGAATAACGCTCAACCCAAACATACAATAGTGTCGAAGAACAAACCTCGCCAAGATGCTCTTTGTCAACATCTCCACCCTCTCCCTTCCGCTGTCCCTCTATTCAGCCTCTCAGCGCGTCACATACCTCTACTATCTCGGCCGCTTCAACTTCTCCAACCAGCACTACCACCGCGCAGCGCTATGCCTCGAGCAAGCCTACCTCCAGACCCCCTCACAGCTCGTCTCCCACCGCACCAACATCCTCACCTACCTCATCCCCTGCAACATGCTCCTCGGGCGGTTCCCCTCCCGGACCCTTCTACAACGAAGCGAAGCACGACCACTCCAGGCTGTGTTCTTCCCACTCTGCATGGCAGTCCGAGCAGGCAACTTTGTGCAATTCCAGGCTCACCTCTCCACACACGAAACCTGGCTCTTCGACAAGGGCCTTCTCCTCACCCTCACGCACCGACTACGCCCCCTCCTATGGCGATCTCTCGCGCGGCGTACATTCCTCCTCACATACGTCCCCCCCGCAGATACAACCTCCCGCCTAGCTGCCACCCTGGACCTAACGCACCTCCATTCCGTGGCCCTCTACCTCCAACGCCGTCTAGAAGGCTGGCTGCCGTCCCTCCCCAGGCGCGGCCGCTCCGGATCTCAAGCAAACCCTCTCCTCATGAGAGCCATTGCGAACAATGTACAGAATTCGCCCTCTAGTACCACGTTAGCGCTTCCACCGGGTGGACTGAAGAAGCTACGCCCGAATGAGGGCTTAGTATGGGGGAATGCGGAAATCACGCTCAAGGACGTGGAGATGATGGTCGCGACGCTGATTGAGCAGGGTTTCATGCATGGCTTTATTGCGCATGGGCAGGCTCGGTTTGCGATTATTGGAGCCAAGGCTAAGGGTCCGGTTGTGGCGGGCTGGCCAGGTGTTTGGCAGGCGATTCTGGGGAGGGAGTATGAGGAGGATTTTGATATTCGGGATGTGCCGGGATGGATTAAGGGGCAGGGGGCGGGAGAGTAGTTTTTTTTTTTTTTTTTTAGTTGGCCTTGCGTTTTATGCATGTATGTATGTATGTATGTATGTATGTATGTATGTAGTTAGCGGATGGTGTTGTTGGTGAAGATGAGGAGATGTAGTCGGTAGGGGTGGGCCTGCGTTGTATTGAAGAGTAGATGGCTGATATATCACTCTTCGTTTGTTGACACGTATTTCTCCTTTTGCAGGACAATGATGCCCGCACTGCACGCCAGGCATACTTGACTTGGAATTGGCGTCTAGTGCGCAAAGGTCGGAGATGAATGTATGCTCGATCACGGTACAATACATCCATACACGTAAGTCGTGAGCATGTCCAGTTCAAACAATGAGACCAGCGGTCCCTGATAAACATGTGCTTTTCACGCAATCTCAAGTCCAGCACATTTGTCAAAGCGTTTCGAATGAATCTCTTATCAAGTTCTAAACACATCAATCATATATCCTCCCCAGAATATCTCATTTCAATCCTGTCCATTCAACTAAGCCCAAAATGGTTTCGTCGAAGCCGAACTCCAACACCTTGTTCCGCCAAGAGGGTATCGATGAAGAAAAGTAAAAAAAAAAAGTGGCTAAAGAAAGAAGACGTATCCACTGTTTAGAAAAGAATAAGAAAGAAAGAAAAAAAGGAAAGATCGTTAAGTAAGAAGGGTAAAAGAGAAGGCGTCAGCCATCAAAGGGTATTCCCAAAAGGTAATAAACACTATCGCCGATAGGATTCGGACCATATTCATAACAAGAGAAAGGAACAATGAAGAAAATAAAGAGAGGAAGAAGAAAATAGAGAAGAAAAGCCCACTGAATCGGTACATGGACCAAATTCATAAGGGTGTACAAGTAAATCTTCTGTGAGTGCACATGTCAGCCGCAAGGATATAATAAGCGGCCGGACATACTACTCGAGATCCAGAAGCAAAGTCGCTCTAACCAAAGACTTTGCAAGTAGATGGCGAGCGTCCCAGAATAATAATTAAAATTAACAATAAGTAAAAGAAAAGTAGAAGAGAAGAAAGGAAAGCGAAGCGCGGCTCGCCGTTGGCACCGGGCGTTGAGCAGCTCATAAAATAATAAGGGTCATGAGAGGCCTAAAACAGATAGGCTGCGACAACAAACGCAACGACAAGGCCCACCACTGCACTGCCTTGTTGCCTGCCCGCTTCCCCTTTCTTTGCAGTCGTCTGGGAAGCTGGGGCACTTGGAGTGGTAGATACAGCCATGGTCGTTGTCGACAAAGGGGTTGATGTGGTGGTTTCAGCAGGAGCTGTGCCGGCCTCGCGGAAAACACCCGGCGCTCGGGCTGGCCCTCGAGTGTCCGACGACGATGAAGATGAGGCCGAAGAAAGAGAGGTTGACAAAGGCTGGGATAGAGTAGTCGAAACATCTGAGCTTTTCGTGGTAGGCAACGGCGTCGAGCTCGTAGTAGAAGTGTGCAGCGTAGTCGAGCTAGCGGGAGGAGGAGCGTGGCTTGTAGTGGGCTGCTGAGTGCTCGTGGTGGTATGCGGTGGTGGAGGTGGAGGAGCAGAAGAGCTCTTGTCGTCGTCAGACTTGGGGTCAGGCTTGCTGCCAGATGTATCATAGGTGATAACATGAGCGGTATTGCCTTTGGTAGCCGTCACCACACAGTATGAAGCCCCGCCCGCACCCACGGCAGCCTGATTGCTGATGACTTTGCCAATGGGGCCCGACGTATCAATTTCGCAAGGTAGCCCGACGCAACCGCCATTGGGACACTCAATTTTCATCGCGAAGCTTGGTCTGGAACTTGACAGGCTGGAGCTTAGCCAGATTGGATTCCAGCCGAGTTTGACAAAAGTGTTGCCGCTGCCGTCGGTATTGGCGCCAGTAACGTACGGAGACCAATTGCCATGAGGCTTTGCCGGTGTTCCCCAGACACAACCCTCCTCGCCGATGCCAGGGGGATTGACGTAGAAGTGCGCAGCAGTGCTTGCCCAGTAGGAAATATCGGGAACAGCAACGGTGATTTCCGAGGACACAATGGTTGGAATCAGCATGGCCTCGTTGCCAGGAAGAACAGTCTGACACCAGGACAGATCGCTCTGGCATTTGTTCACAGCCTTGACAGCGCCAGTTCCCAGAACACAATTGGGCTTCTGCGGAAAGGGCTTTTTCATGATGCCGCTGTTATCACAGTACAATCCGCCGTTCATAGAGACGGGAAATACATAAGACGAATGCGGATCCCACTGAGCCATCACCATACCAGGTTTGCAGGCAAACGGACAATAGCCGCCTGGCTTGCACTCCTGATCGGGACTCATGGCCCAGCCGGCATTCTTGGACCCAGGCGTGACGGGAACAAGGTCAGGATCATCGGTAGGAAAGGCGCAGTTTCCGCGCTTGACAAGAGTGTTGTTCTCGATACGAGAATGACTATGACTGTGATGGCTGCTGATCCGTTTGCTGAGCTGGTGCAGTCGTCGGTGAGAGGCGGTGGCGTCGGATCCAGCCGACAACGCGGCCACCGTGCCGAGGAAAATCTGAATGACTGACAGCTTCATAGCGAAGCAGGTCCGGGTGGTGAGCTGGAGCGGCGATGGCCGGGTGGTGACGAAGTCGTCGGGTATTTGATCAGTCTCTACAACGTGCTTGCTATGCTGCGCCAGAGGTCTCGTGGGCGAATATGTCCCGACGTTTGGCACACGTTTCACAAAGGATGGTCCCGGGCGGCAAAAAGACGAGGGCGCGTTTCAGTCTTCAAGAGCGTGGGGCTGGTCAGGTCTGCGACGGATTCGCAATGGTTTCGAATCATGAACGGTCCTTGAGAATGTTTGTGCTGAGCAAAAGAGTGTGTGGGTCGGGAGAAAACGCTTTCTCATCCGGCAGTTGGAAGCAGCAAAGCAAGGAACTTCGAAAAGAATGAAGTCGAAGAGATGGAAGTTGAAGTTGATCGAGAGAAGCAAGGGGTAGGGTAATACCTACATACATACTAAGCACTGAGCAGTCAGGACTCAGGCATCAAATCGGCTTGCACTCGCAGGGTGCTAGGTTGAAAAGAGTAACGGGCGACAAAGAAGGCCTAAATTGGCAGGAGCGAGAGAAGAGCGATTTCCCCGACTTGTTGCCGGCGGGGCAAAGGAACCAGAAAAGTAAGAAAAGAGGGCAGGCATCATGCATGGGCCGACCCTGGTGCTTCTTAGCGACAATTCATGCTTGAAAACTGGGGGTCACCACTTGAATTCATTTCGCCTTGAAATTACGCGCGCCTCTTCTTTTGATGAGGCCATCAGACGATCCACGGCCTGCTGCCGATCTCCCCTGCCAACTCGCTGCCAGTGCGCTGCTATTCGATGGGGAGCTCGGGAGCGGGGAGCCTTATCCCCCCTTGCCGTCAGCGTACCGAGCTAATGCAAGGTCCCGGCGCCCCCATCGGCCAATCATGTCGCGTCCCTGAGCCACCTCTCAGGGCAAGCAAGCCACAACCACCTGGCAATCGGGCTACGGAGTACCTACACGCGTGACGCGCGCGCTCTCTTGGACACGGGAATGACTTTCCGAGAAAACATGCTGGAAGGAATTCCATTATGGAGGCTTGAAGTCTTCATCTCTGGGAAATGGTCGACGTTGATTGTCCTTTGGTCATGAACTTACGATGCGTGGCCGTGCCATGAGAACAACAAATACTCTGTAGACTCAGTGCATAAATGATAATGCTCGCCGTGGTCCATCCCGTCCTCAACAAGCACGAGGCCGGAAAGGTAAGATGCCCCTGAATTTGTGGGGACGTGTCACGTAATGCTCCGAAATGCTGGAGCCTGTTGCCTAGGACGACTCCTCTTCTCTGAGTCGCCAGTATGTACCTAGGTACCTACTCCGTAATCGCGTGCATAATGTGACTGACACGGCGGACTCGACCTCATGCTATGAACACTAGAACTTATAGAAGTCTTCAAACTTTTTCTTCTCTATTTTTTCATCAGATTTAATTTTTCTCTCAGGTACACCGTACATGCCTCTCCGTAAAATGGCTCCGTCCTTGCGCTCCACCTGGGTCCCGGCGCCAACTGTCCACTCGCGGTTGTTGGAACCTGTCAGGTTTTTCGGCGAGTCAAGGAGCCGTTCCCGTGTTGCCGAATCACTTGCATCGCGGTCCGTCAGAGGATCAACCCCGTCACTCCATGATAGAGGTTGAAATCTCCCTAGACGCTCCGGAAACACTGTCTTGCGTCTACCTATTGTACGTATGTATGTACCTTGGGCAGTGAACAAGAGACGCACGGACGAGCTTTAGAGCCGGGTGATCGCGCCGCCTAGTAGTTTTTGTTTGATATCGAGTCGCACCATTGCTTCTGGGAGCAACGAAACGCGACGCGGCCCTCATACTGGAACAGAAAACCGCTAGGTAGAGCATGTGAATCATGAATGCAATGTAGGCGCGCGCTATGTCGCGTCTTTGTCGGCAACAAACATACCTACCTAGGTAGGTATATACGATAGCCTATAGCCTATAGGTGTAATTATTATAAGACTCAGATTATGGGTGGTTCTCTTGGTGGTCTTTTTCGACTAAAATTTTGGGCCGCAGCTAATCCATACAACTCCGTATCTAATGTAGAAATCGTCTCAAGCAAGCTGTCCACAGTAACACGCCGCGCCTCGGTGGCCTTCAAAAGTAAAACCATCCACTGTACAGCAGTTCCAGACTCCAGTACAATTTTGAGTTTTAATCTCCTTTATTCACTACGCCACAACTGATGCAGAAATAGATTGGTTTGCAGGACCTGATTGGGGAGGCATGAGCCACATATGTGAGCCTGCCGCAGACGAGAGGTCTTTGTTGGCAAAACTCACTGTGAGAGCTTTTCGCAAAGACAGCTTGCAGGTTGCGATCGATTTGTAGCGTCCAGAGGTGCCTCTGGCGCGGGGCCGGGGTCATTCAGGAAGGCCATTCGTGCGACAATGAGTCCCTAAGCTCATAGCCCCAATGGCGTGTGGATTGTTTCTGGGGATTGAGAGGTGCCGGTTGTCCGCGGTGTAGTGGCGATCTACTGCATCTGAAGGCCAGCTGGCAGCGGCACTTGGGATGCAATCATGACCGGAACGGCGTCGATGGGTCGTGAGGACGTCGGCGTGAACAGTGGCCTGGGACTGGGTGACCACGCGGTCGTGCTGCTCAGCATTCGCCATCCGCAGATCCATACATACGTGTTAATGTGAGGGTGCGGTACGACCTGGCGGGCTTTCTGCGGGATGACATGTTGAATCGACGAACTTGCCAATGTGCTACATGAGTAAATCGCGACATCCGGTGCTGCCAAACGGGAAAACAAACTTACTTCGCTACTTTTGCAACCTTCTATTGCCAAGCGTCTGTATACATGTACGTATCCACGATTGTCATGGGATTATGTACATAGGACCAAATAGATCGGATGATTACAGTGATCACCTCTTGCCTTCGGGTATATTTCGGCGTAGAAGCGGCCGTTCACATTTCAACTCTTCATTTTAGACATTGCTCAGGAAGACCCCTTGATTGACATTTTCTACCTCATACGTGTATCGTACACGAACCGCATAGGCTATCTGAACCACGTACTGTACACAGAATCCCAAACTATGTGTACAAACATGAACCGTTTTCGTTGTAATTGGATATAGGGTAGCTACTTGGCCACGTCTCGGGCAACCTAGACTCATCCATATCCAACCGGACCAACCCATCCCAGCCAGCCTCACTCAACTACATCCCCTTCTCCCTATGTCCCATCACTTGAGCAAAAGAATCAAACGCCATCGTCATTGAATGACGCCCCGCCGTCTTACTCCTCAAGTGCTCATCATAATCCAACATCTCCTTATACGGAACCTTCGCCACAATCTCCACCATCCTATCCAACATGTTCTTCCCCCTTAGCGACGTGATGGAGTCGTAAGGATCCGGAGGCGTATATATCCTAGACACATCGATCCGCTCATCGCTCGCCGACTCAGCGGACCGGTCCTTCACCTCGAGGACCTGGCCGCCCGCTCCAGCCGTGATATCATGCTGGACAGTCCCGGCCGTGGCCTCCGGACACGTAATGTGCGTGAGCATGATGGGCTCCAGAAGCACAATCTCCTGTTTCTCAAAGGCGCCGCGGAGGACGTTGTTCACGGCCGTTCGCGCAACGCTGCTGTAGTGCCCCCCCGTGGGGGTCCGCAAAGCGCCCTCAGAGGTATCCAGCGTGATTTTGACGTAGCAGCTATGGACGGGGGAAGCGCGTCGTGGACCCCGCGCCATTGCTGCGACGGCGCCATTGAGAAGCTGATGGCGTGCCTCTTCCATATCGAGGACTGAGTCCTTGGACTTTGCGGGCTCTGGGATCTCAATCTCATAGACGTTGCCGTCTATTTCGACACCGTGTTCGGGGAGAGCGTCTCGGTTGTCCAGGTCGATTGGCTCGAGTGTTGCGGTGCATGCGGCCTTTCCGGACTTGCTTGCCACGGGCCGGTCATAGACTGTGTGGTGAGGCGGCTGGGGCTGTGCGATGGTCTCCTTGTAGTCGACTTCAATGGAGCCGAAGTCGGCATCAATGCTGTGTTTTTGCCGTAGGTTGTACAGTGATACGTCGAGATGGAGCTTGCCCATGCCTTGGATGGTGAACTGGTCCGTCTTGGCATCTCGACTCCATCGTAGACTCGGATCTTCTCTCGAGGCGTTCTCGAGCGCTGTTTGCAATTCCTGAGCTGCAACGTTGCCGTAGGGCTCGACCTGCAAGAAGGCCACGGGGGGCGGTATTTCGGGAGGCCGGATCTGCATATGACGAAGAGAATCCGCCACTGGCTTTCCAGATACAGTTGTGATCAGTGTATCTCCGCTTCGAGCCCTTTTCAGTCCGCGGATGGCCCCGATCTGTCCGACTGAAAGCGTCTCAATTTCTTGGGTCTTGGACGCAGAGATCTGGAGGAGACCAAGCGACCGCTCTTGCGCTTGTATATTGGTATTGAAGCTCGACGAGTTGCGGGTCAAGGTTCCGTGATAGACTCGAACGAAGCTTATGACGCCCTCTTTGGGATGGCTTACAACCTTGAAGATGGATGCAACAGACGCGACGTTGGATGCACTCTTCTTTGTTTGGCTGTTTAAGATGTCGTGGAGCAGCTTTTTGGATGATCCGATTCGGATTTCGGCGTCTGGTCGTTCTGTAGGATCTGGCAAATAGTCGGTAATGGCATCCATCAGTAGCTCGACTCCAAGGTGACGGAGGCTGGAGCCCACAAACACCGGGATAGCATGGCCCTCTCCGTTTGCGATGGCGCGTCTGATGGCTGCTTTGATCATGGCACTGGGTATCTCAGGTTGCTCCGCCAGGAACGCGTCCATGATGGCCTCATCAAAGTCTGCTAGCCCCTCAATTAGACGCTGCCGAGCCACCTGTATTTCCGCCAGTAATCCTGGGTCCGATTTAGAAAGGTGCTGCTTCAGATCATCTTGGCCTAGTCGAGTGCTCTCTGGTCCTGATTTGCATCGATATGCCACGCCATCAATGATGTCAATCACACCAACAAAGTTGTCCTTTTCCCACCACGGAATTTGGCACACGAGCGGCAACCCTTTCAGCCTCGTGCCAATTTCCAAGACCGATTTTTTGAAAGACGCTCCTTGGCGATCCAGCTTGTTGCAGAATACGATGCGGGGGATTTTGAATTCCTGAGCCGATGCCCACACGCGCTCTGTATGCGCCTCGACACCTTTGACGGAATCCATGACACAAACCGCGCCATCAAGGACAGGCATACAGCGATCGACTTCAAACCTAAAGTCCTGATGGCCAGGTGTGTCAATCAAGTTGACAGTCTTGGGAATGGCTCCTGAAATACCCGACTGGCCGGCCCGAGGTCTCGGCCATGTGAAGGTAATGGCTGCGGACTGAATTGTAATCCCACGCGCCCTCTCAAGTTCCAAAAAATCCGTGACGGTATTTCCAGAATCGACATCTTTGGCCAGGCGTTGTCAGCGTCGAGTCACGCTCACAATGGTGGAGGGAGTCATGCTATCAATGTGTTTCATATCCAGCCGTAAAACTTACCACCAGCTCTCCGTGTCACGCCGCTGTAGAACAGCATGCGCTCTGTAGTAGTTGTTTTGCCCTTGCCAACTTGCCGGTCAGCATTCATGATGGTCTATCATCCTATTCACATAGCGTGGGGAGTATACGTACCGCATCGACATGAGCTATGATGCCAATGTTGCGAATATTTTTCACTTGCGCATCTTTCTGGCCATTGGCGTTCCCATGTACCCTACGACTGCCCAAGATGGACTTGCGAAAGGATGCACCGGGCGGCAAACCTTGGCCGAGAATAGAGGGCGAAGACTGCGCTCCCCGGCGTAAAGACAAGATCAACATGATGTCCGATGACACAGGTGCTGGAGGATAGACACTCAAGTTCTCAACAGAGCCGTGGCCTCTACCCGAGCGATCCTACTCAACGAAGTCACAGTATTTGGACCAAGTTCTCTGTCATTGTAGCCGAGTGAAAACTTTCGTGCATAGAAAGGGGATTTCGCCGTCTGTCTCTTTTATGCGTTTGCTGTGGCAGAAATTAGAACGGAAGCCAACCGCCCAAGCTGCAGGTTCCCAGCCACAATACAATTGCGCTGCAGCTGCAGGTACTGCAGCTCCCGCCCCAGTGAATCAGTGACACTGCGACACAACGGCCCGAGACGGTAATAATGCGGCAGCGGCAGCGGCAGCGGTAATAGGTATAAGGCGATGGAACGGTTCGCTCACGCAGCTTGCCCAAGTCCAAAACGTACCCGCTCCTCAACGTCAGGCCAATCAAACACTACCTGGCAGTGCCCCTTCAACTTCTCCAAGCTCCCCCTGCACCGCAACACGGAGCCAATGGCGATCGCCTCCATCCGTATTTCACCACGCCTTCTCTTGAGCACAGACAAAGGTCTCTTCCTCTTTGCATACACATACGTCTCCGTCAAGAGCTCCGCGGCAATCTCTCTCAAAGCCATCAGCATCCCCTAGGCATGCCATCCGCAATGGAGCTCTCCGACATCTTGTGCGTCTCCTGTACCCAAACCCACCTCCCCGTCGAAGGCATGAAACACTAACTTGAGTGCACTTGCAGCCGTATCGTCAACTTGGTCGTCGCGACCGTCACCGTCCTCGGCGGCATTGCTGGAATCTTCCTCCTCCAGCTGTGAGTCGACCCGTTCTCGCCTAGCGGCTGCGCTCTCTCCCGGGCGACAGCACCCGTCGCGGAAGAATGATGCCATCAGAGCTCCCCCGATTCGATTTCTTGCCCAGCGCAACTAACGCGACTCTTTGCAACATAGTCAATCCATCATCCTCGGTGCTTATTTGATTGTATTTGGTTTGGCCATTGCTCTGCTGGGTAGGTAGCACCCTGCCCGAATAGCCACTTGTCCTTGATGACAGCTGCTAAAAGAATTGCAACAGAGTTCCAAATCCCTCCCCAAGTCTCCCGATACGCCAACTTTCTCTTCTCCTTCATCGGGCGAGGTATCTGTAAGTTTTTACAAGAAACATTTCTCCGGGCTGTTTTTATGTCTGCTGGTAGCTAACATGGCGTCGTAGTCTACGTTCTCATCGGAGGTCTTCTGTTTGGCAAGGAGATTCTCAGCAACATCGCTGGCGCTATTGTCTGCATTATCGGTGTAGGCTACGTTGCGCTCGAATTCGTTCCATCTATCGAGCCTCCTAGCAATATGCGTGACGCCGACGTGTCGGGATGGGGCGCTGAACAAGTGTAAGCGATTACTGGGCACGTGTGAATGAGTTCAGTGAAGGGAGAGATGGCACCACATGCTGGATGACCAATTCGCTTGAAACGCTGCAGCCTGGTAGTTCACGATAATGTTGGGAATGGTAATGCTGTACGGGCCAGTACGGCACGTTGGAGGGGCAGGTTCCTTTCCGCACGGAATTGGAGAGCGAAGCACCGAGGATGAACATGATTGATGACGTTCGTATATCAGTTACATGACTTGTGGGCGTGGGACGATTTTCATAAAAGCTCAACAGGATGCCTTCCGACAGGTGTCTTTGGCAATCGTGCCATCATTGTATTTTCAGCAATAAATTCAGCCATAGATTGCAACTATTGTTCCAATCTTCAGCACCTTCGCAAAGCTATCCTATCCGCACCCTCGGAAGCACGCTCACTTGCCCTTAGCTTCCTTGCTATCCTTGTTCCAATTTCCTGCATCCTCCATGCCCTTCGCAACACTGTTCGCACCCTCAGACACACCGCTTCCGATGGAACCCAACCCATTCCCGACCGGTTTTCCCGCCTCGCCCGCCACATTATTCACCGTATCGCCAAGCCCATTTGCAGCAGCGCCGGCCACCGTCCCGGCAGTGCGAGACACACCACCGGCCGCATTGCCAAGTATTGTGGTCACAAATCCAGTCGCACCAGCGACTTTCTGACCGACCGTGCTGGTTTGATCGGGTTTCTCTTCAGCAGTGTTGGTATGGCTGGTGGTCTCTTGTGGCGCCATGGTGAATTGTGCAGGTAATGAATATATGCCGCTCGTGAATGTGTGCCGCTTGTAGACGTGTGCGCGTGAGAGAAAGTAGTTAATATACGCGTGTCGTGAGATTGTGGTGAATGGCTGCGAGCTCGATGAATCAAGATGTGAGTTGTTGATTGGTGTGAGATGGTTTCCGGAAAAGCAACCGTGAAACAGATTTGGCCTGCTTTATATACTCGGATAAGAAGGCGGAAAACTCCTACTAGGTATAAGTGTGTATGACAAGTCGGCAACAAGGCAGTGTGTATTGAATTTAATCACAGCATTTACATGCAAGTTCGTGCTATGTATGTTAACCTTCTTCCAGATAGTTACGTCAGATACGCCCCAGATCCACATGACGTCAAACTGACGATATCCTAGCCTCTAGGTACCCACGTAGACAAAGAGAGTGACAGTCTACAGAACCTGAGATACGGTTGGCTATGTACAGCGACGTATCATTTTGCGCATACTGCCGCGTTTTACAATGATTGCATGATGCCATTGTTATACTTCCCGAATCCCGACACAGAGATATCCGCCGCCCCGGATCGCGGCGAACAATATGAAACGCGGAGAAATCCCCTCAAAATAACGAGACGACACCGTTTCAGTGAAAACAAGTTACATACAATGGCAATTAGACCTCGCTATGCTACCTATGATGCTGAATGGAAACCCCAAGAAACACTCAAGCTTGAGCTATAATTACGGAACCCAAATGACCACCCAAAAAAAACCTTTGACTGAAATCTGAAACACAATAGAAAACATACTTTTTTTTCTAGCCAATGTTGAATTCATCCGCCGCAGAATTCATGAGCATCATGCTCTTCTTCCTAATCAGATTCATAGATGCCCTCTCGTCCACATCCGTCGAAATCTCCTCCCTGGTCGACGGCTTGCGCTCACGATCATGGTCTCTCACTCGGTCGCGGCTCTTGGCACCGGCACCGGCACCAGCGCCCTTTTTGTTTTTGGCCTTGCGGTCAATACCAGAGCCGATACCGCCTGGTGGATCGCGCAGACCAAAGCTCTTGGCAACGTGGCCGAGGTGTAACTGCGTAATATCGAAATGAGCGCGCTCATCGCGCACATGAGTCGCATAGGCACGAATGTGGGATTTGAAGCCATTGCGAGCAAGTTCCAGGCGCTTGGCATCCTGCAGGAGCCTCTGCTCGAAATGAAGTTGTAGTGTCTCGGCTTTGTCGTGGTAGGATTGTCCGTCTTCGGGGGTTGCTGTCGTTTCGACGGGAAATTCGAGCTTGGTCACGAGTCCTGTTTTGAGGACATCCTCGTAGGACTGCGAGGAGGGAGGCGTGGACGACTTGAGAAGCTCAATGTAGCCTTCTTCGGTGCCGGGGAGGAGGAAGAGGGTAGCGTCACCGGCTCGACCGGCTCGAGCTGTACGTCCTACACGATGGATGTGGTCGGCGAAGCTGAAGGCTGGGTCGTACTCGATGACGAGGTCGACTGAGGGGATATCCAGTCCTCGGGATGACACGTCGGTTGTGATGAGGAGCGAGGGAGACTTGCAGGCTGAAAAGGATCGTAGCGTTGCCGTTCGGATCGGCTGAGAGAGCGAGCCATGCATTCTGTGTATAATGACTTCGGGACTCGCTGCAGAGGTCACGTAGGCTGCTTTGGAGACCGTCTTTTGCACCAATTCTTGATCTTTTTTCGCAGAAGGTGGAACTTCTGTTTCTTTAGGGTCTCGCAGCATCTCGTAGTGGAAATCGACAGAGTCAGCGCACGACATAAAGATGATGGCCTTCATGGTGCGGCCTCTCCGAGAGAAGATGGACTTGAGATAGGCCGTCAAGGTGACGAGACGGAGCTTGGACGGGACGACGAGGTATGTCTGATGTAGCTGGGCAGGTGCCTTGTGGACGACATCCTGGTTCATTTTTTCATCTTCGCCCTTTTCAGCAGCAAGGAACGTAGCATCGGCAAGACTCATCTCGCCCAACTTTTGCACATTCATCTTCATGGTGGCCGAGCAAAGAACAGTGACCCGTCGCTCCGGCAGGTCTGCCAGAGAGGTCGCATTCTCGGTTGTCTTGATCACGGGTATTTGCTTCAGGGTATCAATCGTCTTCTTCAGGTCTTCCTCGAACCCTAGATCCATCAAGCGATCTCCTTCATCGAGAATCAGCCAACGGACGGTGCCGAGACTGAGAGCCTTGGTGTTGTCGATGTGATCCGCAAGACGACCCGGAGTTGCAATTAGGAAATTGACGCCCTTGCGAATCCTGGACTTTTCCGCCTTCTTCGACTCTCCACCCGTGATGGCGGTGGAAACTAACCATGGAAATGGCCGGATCAGTTGCTCAAGAACCATGTGCGTCTGTTTGGCGAGTTCACGAGTGGGGGACACGATGATGCCAAAGATGCCCGAGTCTCGGTGTATTTGTCTCCCATCGCTGTTGCCGCTCAGCTTCAACACCCGATGTAGCATGGGCAGCAGATAGGCAAACGTCTTTCCAGAACCTGTTTCGGCCTGTACGAAAACATCGGACGAATGGGCCAACAGATGTGGAATGACTTTTTGCTGGATCGCCGTCGGACGCTCAAGGTTCATCTTGGTGAGCGACTCGACGAGACGGGATGAAAGGGTAAGGGTTCCAAAGTTGGCGACATCGCTCAGGGGCGCATTGGTTGGCTGAGGCGCTGACCATTCTTCTTGCTTCGTTTCCTCGGTCTGTTGTGTAGGGTTGAATGAGAACAACTTGGAGATGACCTGGCGATTTCCCCTGCCGGAGGGATCAGACTTGTGCGCGCCAGCCTTCTCATTTGCCGAGTCACCGTGGCCAGGTCGTTCGAAGCGTGAGGCCGGTTTATAGCCTGCATAGTCGGCCGAGTCGTCCTCGTTTAATCGCTGCCGTTTGACTGATCTGGAGGCTTCGTCGCTTTGGTGGTCGTCAGCACCAGACTGCGCCAACCGGGCGCCTCTTTCAGCGCGCTTTCTATCTCGCCATCGCCCTCCAGTGAATTTGACCTGAGTCTTGAGAGGTACAGCGCCAAGATCGAAATTCAGAAGTAATCCATCGTCAGCCATGATGCCAGCGTGTGTTTCCCTTCGGTCTTGAAGGTCTCGTTCGTCGTTTGGTGGGGCGAGATGCTTGATGTTCACCACCAAATGGCCTTTCAGGCTTCAGTGGTACGGTGTCCAGGAATTTTTTTCCATGCTCACTACCTAATCTTATCCTGCTCTTATCGATTGCAGCGGACCCCCCTCCTTGTCCTACAATCGACGGGAGGGGGGGTGGTTTTAGACCTGGAAATAAGTGAAGTCACCGTGTGTACATGTGTACGTACATATGTAGCTTCCTGTCCGATTCACGGTGTGATCTTAATGATGATTTTGTGACCCGAAAATGTCCTGTGTCTTCGCCTCGCCCTTGGTTGTGCTGCCATCTGTTTTCTCCTAAGTACCAGGGGGGTCTAGTTTATTGGTCAACCCGTCCGACGGGGAGCACACCGACCAGAACATACCGACCACAGCGACCGGGAAAAATAGAGTGACATAATCTTTAGGTGTGGCCACCGCGAAAGAATAAGTCACGAGACGGACGGGTTGACTAAACTAGACCCCCCTAGTACAATTTGAAAATTGTGCGTGCAGCCCCAGTTATTATCTGCCCCTTTTTACCGCCTAACCTTTAGGATCTCCCAGCACCCAACAATCTAACACTTCCTTCGCTACGTCTGGCTCTAAGTCCTGGCCACCATCATTTCGGTGTCTAAGTCTTATCGGCATCTTCATGCTTGCCGGATCTTCGTGATTTCCCAACTCCCAAACATATGTGACTTGACCTCAAGGTCTTCATTCACTCGGGCGCGATAATGCTGGATGGAAGCGTACATAGGTGCCTACGGAGTATGTACTCTGTATGTACATGCGCCGCACAAGTGGAGCATGTGACAGAACCTCAATGGTCAAACGCGCGACGCGTTACCTACAGGCTATGTACATTGTACACACTTATCCTAGAGGCCTGACCAGACGAGCAAAAGTCTGCCTCTTTCACTCAAAAAGATCCATATCGTCAGTAACGATCGAAAGTCTCATCAATCCAACCCCTCGCCCTCCATCTCCATCATCACAACGTCTTCTGCGGACCCTCTCGGCGCGGCCCATGACGAGCATGAGGAAGGTCAAATCGAGGATTTGCCTCCCTCTGCGCAATTCGGAACTTTGGATGAGCTATATACCTTCCTACAGCAATGGGGTGTCCAGAATGGAATGTCTTTAATAAAAGCTCTTTTAGATTTACTAAACGATTGGCTATCTCACTCATCACATACAGGATTATCGCTACCATGATAAGGCCTTTCTCAAGCAAGCTGCAAGTAATTATCGCAAAATTGACGGGCAGCCCACCGCAACGTACGTCAGGCTTGGATGCGATCGTGGTTCCCGAAGAGCCTTTGAATCCAGGGGCATTCGTCGTCAAGGCAATTCCTGGCTTATTGGCTGCCCATTTCGAGTCCGTGCCAGCTGCCAAATGCGGCTCGGTGATAAATGGGTGTACGCCGTCGTCAACGGACATCATAATCACGGGCCTTCCCTTGATCCCGTGGCTCACCCAGTTCATCGTCGCCGTACAGCGGCACAGAGGGAAGCCATTCGCCAAATCAATGCCATACAGGGTGTCTCAGTCAGTGCAATCCCTGATCTGCTACGACTTCAGTTTACCGACGCCTTGATCACAATGAAGGATATCGATAACGAGCGTCAGCTAGCTCGTCGCGAAGCCCTAGCCCAGGGTAACGACTCGTGACGACTTGGCCGGGCCCAATAGAGGAAAGACACCCTCGCCAATTCAGATCAGGCGATCATGTTCATCTGCAAACGGTGTTCTAGACCACTCGCGAATACCATATCATAATGAGGCATTTTTCGAGGTTGTTAGCGTCGACAGCGTTTGCAAGACCAACCGTCACATCTTCATCCAACTCGGATGATTATGTCACGACTCACGGACCTGAACACGATTATAGATCTGGCTTTTAGAGAGCCATCAGTGGCTCCAGAAATGGGCCTACTGATACTAGATGTTGCACCGCGATTTCAGTCAGCATATGAATATCCCGACCGAATCCTCTCTAAGAACTCCACGCCTTGGTAAGTACAACTCGCGGTGACCTATACTACGTCTACATCACGACGTATCAGATATTATTCTCGATACGTCCGTAATACGCAGAGATGGTCGCTTTCAATGCCAAAAGACTTGAAGGGAAAACACAGTTCTGCAGCCTTCTGCTTGGCTTGGTGGGCTGCCCTTAGAGTTTTCCAATGTTGGCCTCGACAAAAACGGTGAACAATCTCTCCGGGCTGCGACAGCTCGAATAGGGCAACGAGGCCTTGGACCGTGTGAGCAGCCCTGCTAATTTCAAAATCAACTCGGCATTCCTGTGTCCACATGTTTGTAGAGCGTCAGGACCTGATAACGGCTCCCGAAAAGATGACCGTTGTCGTTGGTGGCTGCAAAGACCTCTGATAACAAATGATCAGCTCCATAAAACCATATTGTATAGTGGTACGACCTTGACATTCAAAGTTCCTGGCAAACCATTACTTAAGATCCTCGCCCATACGCGTTAGACAGCGCGAATTAACGCAACGTAACTTCCTATAAGTTAATCCAACCTGCTGCCGATGCCACTTCAACTGAATGCCCCCAACGATCTTCCCAGCTTCTCGAAAAACCAGGCACGATCAGCCAGGGACTGCGCTTTGCCGCAGTCAGGGCCACCAAGTACATTAGCTCGGGAAGCTCTACATGCAACACATCACGATAGGTCTTACCGAGGAGGCACTGCAGCCTCACAAGTAGATCAGCATACCCCGTTGGGAATAAAGGGCGATGGCATGCTTCTTACCATTGCCGAAGAAGAGGCGTAAATGCAATTATGGGTTAAAGGCAGGCACACTGTTGTACTTGCTGTCTCACCTCCTGCCGTGTCGACTGTTAAGTTTCGATACGTTAGTCCCGAAGTTAGGCGCTGCGAAGTTGGACGAGGTGTATCGCAAGGCACTCAACGTTCCGGTGTGCTTCAGGAAGAACTATTTCGATTGGTGCCTGGGGTACACATCAGATGTATCAAGGCTGCCTTGTCAAATCGTCACGGCCTCCATTGGAGCAGTGAATGTCTCGATGAGGAAGACAATGGCGACGGGGCGGAGCTGACAAGAGAATTGGCTATGAATGGGCTACACAACTGTACAACTCGCGGTATTGGTGCTGTACAAAACGGATGGCAGCAGAAGTAGAGACCGCTATTAAAGAGACACAAGAGGCTGCGAGACTGCGAATAGGCCATATTTTGGGATTTTAGGGACAGAAGACAAGTGTTCTGATTGATATGTCTACTTCAGCAACATCCGCTTCACAATACCTACTGTGCGTTGTTGGCGATAATTTTTGTGTTTGTAGCATCAGCAAACAGGGCGCCACTCTTCACAGTCAAAGACCGATTATGTATTACACGTACATACATACCTAGTACTATGGTCGGTGTTAAAGTTGTACATCAGGTAGCTCCGAGGGTGAGATGCGGCGTTGCGCGGACCACGATGGCCCGCAGCCGTTCGGTCACACAGACTTCAAACTGGAGACGTTGTGAGTCGTGACGCTATCCGATGATTCGCTTGTTGAACAACTCAAGCGTCTGCTTCAAGCGCTCTCGGGTGTCCGAGCCATCCAATCCCATGGCGGAAGAATATCGTGAGGCTGGCGTGTGACCTGCCAGTCATACATACCGCGGGAAGAGCGCTGTGAATGTTGCCGATACAGTACACTGTATGTACATGCAAAGCAGCTGCAACGATGGCTCTTATTCTTATTTTTTCTTCTCTTTTCTCATACCCATACCTAGGTAGGCATGTATATATTTGCACGGAGTCTCGTATTGTACGGAGCCGGCAGCAATCTAACGAGCTCGGGCTGTCGGTGGCCCTGTGCCGTCCGCTGAAGTCTCATTCCTGCCATCCGGTTATTAGTACATACATAGCGGTTTTCTCAGTTCTGACATCCCTGGCATTAGCGCAGGTCACAGCGGGCGAAGAAGGAAATTTGCGGAAGTCGAGGAAGTCGAGGTGGCATCGCAGTGACTGGCTGCATCCCGACAGGTCGGCTTCTCGGAGTTCTCCTCTACACTCCACTCGCAGGGCGAGTAGAACCCGGTTTATTCTCGAGGAACGGGGGGCTGATGTGTGGCGGCGGGAACCGGGATGGAGCCATCATGAACGGAGTCGTTGACACGCACGTTTGGCTGCAGTCTGGCGCAAGGGAGCGGGCGGGTGGCCAAAGTACATGTACCTAGATGGTACGTGTGGTGGACAACAAATAACAAGACAGCGCGATGCAGGCCTTTGCCTTCGATGTCCGCCACGAACCATGGCTTCAAGTGCCGGGGGATCACAACTTACAAGTGTTCATCGATCCAGGGCCACTGGACCCATGTCACGCAGCGCTAGAAGGGCTGCGAAGGGCTGCGAAGGCTTTCGAATGGATAGGTACTGCAGAGAATGCGTCAATGCATCTCACAGTCCTCACATGGGGAGTTGGAAGCATTTTCACAGCATAGCATCAGAGCCTTGCGTGCAGAAATACACAGAGAAAACGAATATCAATGAGCACAGAGAATAGACGTCACAGACGCTGCATGCAACAGATACATATGTAAATGTATCAACTTGGTTCAGAGTTTCGACGCACAGCGGCACAATGCTGTTGTCTGAGATGGTCGGCCAACCGCCACAATCTGTTTGGCAGCTCAGCCACCGGATTTGTCACCCCTGTCCCGTGCTGCTGGAACCTTGCTTATTACAAGCCTTGGCTCCCGTCGGACTAACGTTTGCGGGCACTTTTTGCACCATCGTATTTGCCTTTTCGAATTTCTTCATTGTCCCATCCTGTCCGGTCCTTGTCCCTCCCAAGAAGAAAATCCCCGACGACCTCACGACTCACGGCATCTCTCTCTATTCCCTTTTGATTCACTAATAATACCCCTTGGACCTGACCTGAACCGCGCGTTCGTTTGACGGCTCAATCGCGTCAAATGAACCTGCAAGCCCCGTCATCTCTTTATCCCACGTACGTATCCGTTGCCATCCGGCAACACACGTTGCTGCCTGTCACACCTTGGTCAAGTCCAAGTTCGTCTTGCTGCCAATACGACGCAACAATCTCATTGAACGCCATCTGGAGTGGTTTCTAACTATTTGCCTCTCAGACTCCTTTCCGCCGCAGCTGCCATCTAAATGCCCACCATATACTCCTCGCTGTACTCGAGTTTTATCCGTCAAGGATCTACCTTCGCAAAATCCATCACAACACACGGCTACGCCCAGTCTGTCGTAGCTGCCACCCATCCGCACGTCCTCAACTCACAAAACCGACCGGTTTTTGGGCGCCGGCACCCATATCGACTTGGCCGCCTTTCTAACCTTCACCTTCACTCCGCCTTTCATACCGAGCGAACCGGCGGTCAGCGGGCCGAGCAAACCAGTGCACAGAATCATCATGGAGGGTTAGACGCATACTATGAGAACCTGCAGATCAGTCAGGCTGCGGCAGGTGAACCGGAGAACGAGTGGACGCAGTTTGAGTTTCCTAAGAGGATCGAGTGGAAACCGAGCTCCTCATCAGTTCTGCACAATGATGAGTCCGCCGCCGCCGCCGAGGCTGCGGCCGAGGCTGCGGAGACCGTCGAAGCCCTTGAAAGTCGATCGGTGATCTCGGCTGAAGATCAGGCTGTTCTTGCACATGTCGACGCATTGTTAGAACGTGAAGTCGAGGCTCGGAAACAGTTGGAGGCTACAGAAGATGCATCTGATGTGAAGAATTCTTCCTCACCTCCCCTTTCCAGAGTTCGGACCCCGGTTTTGGAAACTTCTCGCACGCCAGGAGCTGCACTTGACAAAGCGTCACAGGTGGACGCTCAATCGCAACCTTTCGCTGATCGCTTGCTCAAGCTTTCCCAAGACGGGCAGCATGTTGAGATTCCTGCCGTGTTCGAAGCTATGGTGGCTTCAGGTGCGACGCCCACTGCCAGCGCATACAATGCTCTGCTTTCAGCCACCATGCACCTGCCCATCAAGAGAATCGAAGTGGTATCCAGGGCTCTAGACGTGTTTGCCGACATGAAAGGTCGCCGAGTAGCGCCTGACTGTGACACATACGATATTCTCGTCGGCCTACTCGCTTCTCGATCCTTGGAGGTCTCTCATCTCAAGGCTGCTCTGGAAGTCAAGCGCAAGCGCTTCGGAGGTATGGATCAGGAAGGCAAATTCATGCTTGACTCCCACGAGCTGGAGTACGCCATCTTGTGCGAGGACGACCGGCTTGATCTCGCTATTGAGTTATTTGGCAACTCCATCGACGCTGATGTCGCCATGTATTCTGCCGAGACCTACCATCACCTAATTTCCGCTTGTGCCGCATCGGAACGTGTCTCTGACATGCTTCGCCTGTTTGAACACATGGAGTCAGAAAAGAAGCCGGCCAGTTCGTCATTATACTCTAGTATGATCACTGCATTTGCTAAGAACGGTAATCTGGTCAGCGCTGTTGAGTGCTACACTGAATATCGCGACTTGGCCATTGCCGCGGATAAGGGGAGTGTCACCACTCTGCGTGATCGTCTGGACGCCGAAGTCTACGCTGCCGTGATCAACGCGTACATCGTCTCTGATAAGGATGGGGGAGCTAAAAAATTCTACAACAAGATTGTCAAGGAATACGGCGAACGAGCTGCTGAGTACAAGGATGCCATGGTCAGAACAGGCTTCGTCAAGGGCCTCATCAATCGAAAATCGTATGAACAGGCTTTCGCTTGGGCTCGAGCTGTCCAGGCTGAGGCGCGTACACTATGCCTGATTGACGTTGCGACAAATGCAGCCGACAACAATGCCTTTGCTACTGCCACAGAAGTATACAACAGCATCGTTGCTGATCCACAGACCTTGGCTACCCCTACAGTAGCTCTTTTGGCCATGAGCATCCGAACTGGAGACGTTGCCTCCGCCAATAAGTATTGGCATCTCCTGAGTACGTGCCAGGCCACCTCGTCCTTCATCGAGCCGACAGCCATGTATGCCGTTGCGTTGATCGGTTCTGGACAGGTCGTCGAGGGCCTCGTGCAATCCAAGGCAATGTTCCATCGAATTCGCCAATCCGCGCTGCAGGACCCTCAGTCGCAAGTTGACGCAGAAATCGAGGAAGGCGTCGATTTCATCCGTCGTTACATGGACAGCCGTGGGATTAAGGATCCTCGTCGTAGCAGAGCGCAGCAAAGAGCATCCTTGGCCATACGCGCGGGCAAAGTTCCTGCTTATGCACAGACTACGGATCCAGAGCCGGATCGTGACTTTGATCCCCATGCACACAATGTGGATATTCAAGGATCCTTCCGCATCAACCAGATTCTCGAGAGCCCACTGTACGATGGAGCTTCCCGCGTGAATGACGCTCTTGAATGCCTTCATTCAATGCGTCGTGCCCGTACACATCCTCGCTACATTACGTACGCCAAGCTCATCACAGCCGCCTCCCGAGAGAAGGCCCCGATGGACTTGTGTCTCGAGATTCTGGATATCGCACGAACAGACGTGGCACCACTCTACAAATATGCAACCGTCCGGTTCGGCTGGACCGCGATATTGGATGCCATGATTGGCGCTTGCCTGACCCTGGGCCACCGGGAGCGTGCCGAGAATTACCATGATGAGTTGCTGCAAATGGGATCTAGGCCGTCTGCAAATACCTATGGACTCTACATTACCACATTGAAAGACGCAGACAAACCTGTCGACGAGGCAGGCGAAGCTCTCCGCATATTCCACAAAGCCAAGGCGGACGGTGTGCAGCCCACAGCCTTTCTCTACAATGCTCTCATTGGCAAACTGGGCAAGGCTCGGCGTATCGAAGAATGTCTGCTTTATTTCCAGGAGATGAGGTCTCTCAACGTCAATCTTACGTCTGTTACATACGGGACGGTCATCAACGCGCTCTGTCGCGTCGGTGACTACAAAATGGCGGAAGACCTCTTCCACGAGATGGAGGCCCAAGTCAACTACAGGCCTCGCCCGGCTCCGTACAACAGCATCATGCAATTCTTCCTCACCACGAAACGCGACAAAGCAAAGGTTGTCGAATATTACCTTCGCATGCAGTCCAGACGTATTGAGCCTACTTCGCACACCTATAAGCTCCTCATCGACACGCATGCCACGCTGGAGCCCTACGATATAGCTGCAGCCGACGAGCTTGTGAAAACAATGCGCTCCTCGGGTCAAGCTCAATCTGTTCATTACGCATCGCTCATCCACGCTCGCGGATGTATCCTCGACGACATGGAGGGTGCCAAGAAGCTATTCGACACTGTTGTCAGCGACCGTCTAGTTCGCGTTGATGCGCTTCTGTACCAGGCTCTCTTTGAAGCCATGGTTGCGAATCACCGCGTCGAAGAGACTGAAGCAGTTCTCACGCAGATGCGGGACCACCGAGTTGCACTTTCGCCCTACATTGCCAACACCCTGATTCGGGGTTGGTCTGCTCAGAACAATGTCGATAAGGCACGGCAGTTTTTTGATGCTGTGCCTATATATAAGCGCGAGCCTAGCACGTACGAGGCCATGACGCGTGCGTATCTGGCTGCGCAGCAACATGAGAACGCTGAGGGTGTGGTGGAGGAGATGCGCCGTCGGGGTTTTCCCTATGCGGTAGCGAAGAAGATCATTGATCTTGTTAGCGGGGGCAGGTCTTCGTGAAGTCCTCTTGTGGCGTGATCTGAGATAGGACGTGACGTTCTTTTGCGCAATTTTCTTGTCTGAGAACGTCACGCGGAAGGCGTCCTTTTTACGCAAACCTGTTTTGCTGTCAACGTCAGTACCACTGTTACCGTCTGCAAGAGGATGCAGAGCAACCGCTTTTCTCTTGTTCGACTCTGATTTTGAGCCTCGTGTTGTTTGGATACCCTCTATGTCGCAATTATTTACAGATCACAAGGTGTTATGGGGTGTCGAAACGGTTTGCATACCGAGGCTATTGAGGGTGCATGTCTACACAATTTTTGTCCTCTGTTTTTTTTCCTTGGCATGAGCGGTTTTGCGGACCGCATCGCATGGCGTTTGGTCTTTTTGCTTGGCTTAGCTTGGCTTGGCTGGGCTACTTGGGATGCAACAAAAGGAAAAGTCTGGAAAAAGGCGCCCCCGGGGAGATAGGCAGGCTTGGGGTATATATTCAGGACGGATGGATTTTGTGCTGGTTGGAGTATATTCTTGCATTTGTAGACTCATCTCCACTTACATAGCAGGGAGGCGGAAAAGAAGGAACGGGACGGATTAGTTGGGAAAGCTACCACGATATATGAAGGGATGTGGTTGTGCTGCTTGCTCGTATCTTGAGACATTTGAAGATAGGAAAATGGAATATTTACATGAGTAGGGCTACCTGCCTTGTCTCACGGAGGAGTGTTAGTGTCGCCAGCTTGTAGATGGTTTTATGAAGACGCAATGGTATTTATGGCTATGTTGAGCTGGATGCTGAGATCTCAGAGATGGACACTCCATTTACACTTGACAGACCCGGATAAGTGTATGTACCTAGTTGCTGGACACCAACAAACTGTAACTACATGTTACATATAGACTACAGTGACGACGATAGACACGCTCTAGACCAGCCGTTGCCGGAAGTGGTTGGCCTTCAGCAGCCATCTTTCGCAAGCCACTTCGTCACTATCAGCCACTTCCAGCCCCATCTTGAGAAGTTAGACTTCACGACCCGACCCCACACTAGAATCGAGAACCCCCTCATGCATGACCTTGCATTGAGACAATGCGACCTGCATCTACATGTGTTGCCAACCTCTAGGCCGCGCATCCCTGCGACACAGCCTCCTTCCTCCAAGACCCTGAACATATCGAATTCATTCTCCACATCCCCGTGAAAGATACAAAAAGGGTATCCCCCCCGAAAACACCAACGTGTCGAAAACCAGAATGTCCTCCCAACTACCCACCGTGGCTGTCTCCGCGCCCGGCAAGGTCCTCCTCGCGGGGGGTTATCTCGTCCTGGACCGCAAGCACACAGGCCTCGTGTTTGGTCTCAGCGCGCGGATCAACGTCATTGCTGGGGCAATTCACGCGGGACCCGGGTGGCAGTTGAATGAGATTGTGGTGGACAGTCCGCAGTTCTTGGAGGCGCAGTGGCGGTATGGGTATCGGTTGGCGGAGGGCGGAGGGGGGATGACGGTAACGCAGTTGCAGGTGTAGGTTCATGGTCCCTTTTCTTCTCCTCTCTTTGCCCTCTCATCTTCTGTTCAGGTTTCCTCTCTCCGGAAGGGGGGGGGGCAAAGACAGAACAGATGAGGGCCACGAATCTCTGAAACGTGTGTTATTTCACGAGGGTCGTCGCAACTAACTTGTACATTCCAATCCACAGCGGCCCAACCATCCACAAGAACTCCTTTGTCGAAACAACACTCAGCTACGCCCTCACATATATCTCGCGACTCCAAAACCAGCACTCCTGCTCCAGCCTCAGCTCCTCGCGCCTCATCATCCTCGCCGACAATGACTACTACTCCCAGTCCACGTCATCGACCACCACCACCACCACCACCCACGAACCCCCCACCGGCCGCTTCTCCAAATTCGCCGTCCCCCTCAGCGGCGCCAACAAGACCGGCCTCGGCTCATCAGCCGCGCTCGTCACAGCCCTCACGGCCTCCCTCCTCAGCCACTACCTCCCCCTGAGTGTCTTCGACGTCACCTCCCCCTCCGGCCGCCGCACACTACACAACCTCGCCCAGGCAGCCCACTGCGCGGCCCAAGGAAAAGTAGGCTCCGGATTCGACGTCGCGGCCGCCGTGTACGGATCCTGCCTATACAGACGCTTCTCGCCCGAACTGCTCAACCAGCTCCCCGAAGCTGGCTCCCCAGGTTTCAGCGACCAGCTCGCCTCCGTGGTGGACGGCCTCCAATGGGACGTGGACATCCAGACCGATGCGCTGAGTGTGCCCCCCGGACTGGCCCTGCGCATGTGCGACGTGGACTGCGGGAGTCAAACCGTCGGGATGGTGAAAAAGGTGCTCTCGTGGCGAAGTCATGATGGTAGTACTGCTGATGCGCTCTGGATGGATCTGCAGCATCGGAATGAGCATCTTGCGATGTGTTTGAAGGAGGGCCGTTTATCGGATCTTCCAGATGCGATTGGCCAGGTGAGAGGCCTGATACGGGATATGGGGACTAGGAGTGAGGTGCCTATTGAGCCGGAGTCGCAGACGGAGCTGCTTGATGCGCTGAGTGCGGTGGAGGGTGTGTATGGGGGGGTTGTTCCTGGGGCGGGGGGCTTTGATGCGCTGGTGCTGCTGATGAGGGATGATGAGGAGACGTGTCGGCGGGTGGAGGAGAGATTGGTGCGGTGGAGTGGTGAGGGGGCTTCGAAGGTGAGGCTTTTGGGGGTGAGGGGGGAGATGGAGGGTGTGAGGTGTGAGAGTTTGGATATCTATAATGGGTGGTTGTAGATGTTGTGTGTGGCGGGATGAACGGATTGTGTATGTATATACGTGGGAGGGGTATGAAAGGTATAATAAAAGGTACATATGCGGCAGGGGGGTTATCTGGGGTGCCGAAGAAGCTGCAGAGGCGACAAAAGAATGTCCCTACGATAAAGATACTAGTAGTTAATGCTATACATAGATTATATTAATGTTCATACTTGGTTCTGTTTGCCTCTGTACATTACTACATATGCATGTGTGTATGAATGTATAGACTGTCTGTATATGCTTACAGACAAGATCAAATTCGCGAGAAGCAAGACTGAATCATGGAACATTGAAGATCATTGTATCGACCCTGACGTGGAAGTGCAGCCATGGTAATAGGGCTCCTCCAGAGCTGTAGATTATGACATTACTAACTTACATGAAGCACAAAAAGTTCAAGTATGTAGTTGAACAGATTGCTCGCCCAGCTTTCTAGCGCGCCGTGCCGCACGACCAAAATATAAATCTCCTCCCTTCCTCGTGCCCACCGCCCGGCGTCACGCGTGTATCCTATCCGATATCCCGTCCCGTCGTCAACTTATCAGGCAGTACATCCTCATCGTATCGTACCCAGTCTTTTCCTTTTTCCATACCTCCCCATAAATTCATTCGATCCCATTACACCCCACAAGAACAGACATTCTATGCCGTCCTCTTTCTTTAATAAAAAAAACACGCTCATCCCATCTTTTTTTGCGCCATCCCAAAAAGTCAAACCCCGCGCCTAATTCCTATCCTAGGCATCAAGCATCGATTTCGTAGTTCGATCCGATTCAATCCGGTCCGGTCCCCGGTCACCGCGTCCGTAGCAGTAGATAAATTAATTGAACCCAGTGTTTCCGGAACTTGGTCTTGAAGAAGCTCCCCGTGGGCCCGTCCAGCAGTCGTTACTTAGGTGGTTAGTGCCACAGCGGACGATCCTGAAAGACTCTCGACCGCGTCTCATCAGAAGCATACGACGCAACCGCCGGTCGAAGCCTCGGCGACGGTCTCGCCCTCTTATATAAGTCGTACTCCATTGGTGAATCGGGGCGGAGCTCTAAGATGCCGATTTGGGATGCTGCGGCTTTTTCACGTAGGATGGAAAGCCTGCTCGGCTGGGTTAGCTTTGTACGATGCTCGTGAATGTCTGTTCAGTGTTGACAGGGACGGGGGTGCTGCGGCGTGTAAGTGGCTGGCTGCGTTGGAGTGAAGGGCTTACTCTTCTTGTGAGACGCCGGGGAGGTTGACGGCTTCGCGTTTTAGGCCAAACGGCGCGGACTGGATGTTGTGTTAGTATAGAATAAAATTTGGATTCTACCTTGAAGGGGCTGTGTTGGTAAATTGTAATATTAGTTGGGAGGGAGAAGGGAGGGGGTAGGCTCACGATTTCGACGTCCGGTTGGCGGCGTTGTCTCCTTGAACGGTTGCGGATGACGCTCTGGATGCGGGTGTAGAGCATGACGAAGTTCTGCTTGACGTGCATGTAGAATGCTGTGATTGGTTGAGAAGGGCGTGGAAGGGTTTGCCTCGGCTTTTGTTTATTGGATTAAGTGGTTGATGGCGATGATGTTGAGTGAGGTGATGTGAGATGGTAATCGTCGAACTACTGTGTTGAGTAATTTGCCGTGGCTGTATTAAGCCGTTGAAGCAGGCTGGCAATGTATAATATATTCGAGGTAATCGATACAATGTTGTCGAAAGACGAGGCCCGAGAAGCAGATGGCTGAGCGATGGCAATGTATAAACGCTGTAAACGACGGCTGAAGGATGGCTGGAACAAGCAGAGCAATTCAACTTTTTCAAATAATAAAGAATGACACGCCGACTAGGATACAAGCCCAGATCTGGCGGAGGGATGCGATAGAGAGAGACAAGAATAGGACAGAAGCCTAATCTGGGCGTGATGCTGTAAATAAGTAGCAAAGCTGTCCCGGCTACATGGGGATGGAGGGACTCGATTCCCGTTATATAAATTCACGACATGGCCAGGCAGACTGTCCACGAAACTGGATTGGGCTACACAAGACAACCGATCAGTTGGTGTCCATGCCAGAAAGGAACCTGATCCACCGACACTGACACCACGGAGCTCAAGTTCGTAAGTGGGTGAGACCTGGCTTGTCGAGATCTGGACAGGGAAGGGAGGACCAGGGGTGTGTCTGGAACGGCGTGACTATTTGCACAGGCATCAGTGATCACGATTCACATGCATATGTACATACATCCATAGGTAGGTGCCTAACTCAAGCGCGCGCGAAGCCTGGTCCAGGGAAGGGAATCGTGATCAAGAGACCGTTCTCCTCGCAGCAAGACAGTACGTACATAGTAGACTTCGTGGATTGTCGTGCTGCCATGAATTTTGCATTGCATTCTGGCCCAATGCTGAGCTTGCCAAGCTGCCACGTCGGAGCACTGAGGGCATTGCGGGCATGAGCGGTCATTCAACGCAAAAGTCATGCGAGCCTCGATCCTACAAAGTACAGACAGACGGACAAGTCCGATGTCGACTCCTTGCGTCCGCCTCACCTGCGCAGGGCAGAAGCCTGCTTTGCATGCCGCGACGCGTCGATTGGTCTGTCGATGGCTTCAGCCGGTGTCCGTGGGGGATGCATCTGCAGTATTTGAAATACACTTTCACCGGGGAAGGATCAGTATGCGTACAAATAGTGACACACATCAGGGTCCAGTCCAGTCCTGTGCCCTGAGAAAGCTGCATTTTGCTTTTTTTTTTCTCTTGCTTGGGTGACGGATCAAGGAGGACTCATTGCTCAAGGCCCAAGATGCAGTCGGCGCCGGGCGGTGACGATAGGCTTGTTTACCGATCGGGAAGGAGGGGGCGTGCCTTCCCGCGCCTACATACCTACATACCTACCTACCTAACTCCGTACCTATTCGTGAATTGTGAATCGTGAATCGTGAATCGTAGCCCTACACCCCGTGCTTCCCGTCACAAATTTGTACGACTCGTGTGCAGCGGTGCAGCGGTGCAGCCTCACACAAGGACAAGGCGGCTTGGGAAGGAGGCAAGGGTACGAGAAGCCGAGAATCGGACGGAAGCGCGGGAAAGCTTGGCGGGTTGGCTTGTTGGATCCTTGCAGACGGTGCATCGAACGTCTATCGAATGTCTACCGCAGGCAAGGTGCATACTCCGTAGGGCATACCTACATACGGAGTATACATCATACTCCGTACATGATCCATACACAACATACCTACGGTCTACCTACTATGTACATACATATGCATGGCTCGGAACTCGCGTCTTCGGCACAGTGACGACTTGTTTCCTTTATTAGGTTGGTGGCTGCCTTCAGGTCACCAACACCGCAAGGCTGAGGTTGCACCGTCTATGTACATACATAGCCACAATCGACCACATCTTGCGATGGAACGTCTGGAAAGCTCGCTTCGACTGTGTCACGACATCAGCAGGTTCCGCGTTCCGTGGCGTCTTCCTTAGACGCGTCGTCCGAGTCGGTCGCTAGTGGCTTGCGCTGGAATGCATCGGTTGTTAATTGACGTGTTTCTCAAGGGACTCAAGAGTCAAGAGTCAAGACTCAAGGGAGGGCGCAGGCACCAGCGTGTTCCGCTCCCAATAGCGCGCCGCTCCAGAAATTCACGAACCGCGTTCAAACCACCGTGTTTCGTGCACACTATGAGCCCCTTCGATCGTGAAGCGTCATGATGGACCGGACACGACTGGCGCATGAGGCTGTCACGCCCACTCTCGGCTGACAGTGAGCCGATACCCGGGAAAAAAGATGCCTTCTCACAGAAACAAGCTGCTTCATCGAGACGAATCATGATCGTCTCGTTGAAGTTGCTGGACCAGCCAGTAAATGGTCCTACCGTCCTGACTCCTACGTGAATGGTGACGACCTGAACTTTGTTGACCCAAAATTTCAAAGTGGATCCCGGTAAGCCCGTGTAAGTAAGTCCTTAGGTAGTCAAGAGTCAAGAGTCAAGAGTCAAGAGTCAAGACTCACTCAGGCGGTCCCGCGTCATCGTCACCCTGCCAGTGCCATTCTGCACGACCTCACTTCTGGTCTGGTTTCTCACAGTGTCACGAAATTAGCGGTGGCGGAAACCCATTCCAAGGGCCCGGGACGATGGAATTGGTTTTGGTGTTACCGGCAACTCAAGTCGACGATCGTCAGACCAACAAGGACCTTGCAATTGTAAACTTGGGTGACTCGAAACAAAATCCAAACAAACAAACAAACAAACAAACGAACGAACCGAAGAGGAAAGAACCAATCGGGTACATCCCGAAACACGGCACTCGGTATTTTACAACGAGTTACATGTACATACATACATACGTTAACGTAGGTAGGTACATGTGTGAAGAAGCCGCCAGACACACACTGCAGCGAAACGCGCCACCGCAAGACCTCAGTGCTCACAGCCTGACACATCACATCAGACGCAGAATCAAACGCGTTACATACAAGTTACAAAAAATGATCAGACGTTTGCGATGGCGAAACTGTCTTACTCATTTGGCGAAAGCCGGCACCCGACCCGTCTATTCCCTGAAGAAAAAAAGAAAAAAACAACACATACGGAGTAGACAAGATGCAACGGGCAGCGCAAGCCGTAAGCCGTAAGCCGCAAGCCAGCCCGTGACAAGATGAGGCCATGCACCATGGCACCTGCACCATGCACGTAAGGGATTGTATGGATGCAACTCTACCCAGACGGTCCCACGGCTTGGGCACATCCAAGACCTGCCTTCTTGCTGGGCGCGATTTGAAATACAATGCATATGGCCCCCGCTCATGCGCGTCTAGGATTTAAGGTGCATAAACATACTTCCTCCGTAGGTACCGGACTGGGCAAGGACCAGCCATGATCAAGCCACCATTGCAAATCTTGTGTTTTTTTTTTCTTCCTCTTGTTTACGCCCGATTTATTTTTCCCCGGCCCGTTTTCAGCTTGTCTCCGTATACTCCGTATTAATTCATTCATCCGTCTGGGGTGCCGAGCCGTCCGTCAGGGCTGGCTGGTTAGCTACAGGGGGGCTGAATCTGAGGCAATTCAGGGGATACCCCTAGGAGGTACAGGAATCACGCAGAAGCGCACCAGACCTTGTCTTGAGCTGGCCGTCGTCTATACGTACTAGCGCATCACTGGTGCTTACATTTTTTTGTTCAAGGGAGAAGACTCAGGAGATCGGATTTCGCTAATCGTGTGATCGAAACTAATTGAACATGGCAAGTTTGAAGTATGGGATGGAAGTGAAACTAAATGCGCCATTCCGCGTTATTGGCGGCGGTGAAGGCGATACGAATACCTATGTAATAGGTCGCTGCCCTGTTGCAACTTGCTTTCTTGGTACTTTGGGTATATAGTCCTTTACTTTGGGTAGTCCTTCAGGTGGAAGCTTTTGGATTTGACAAACTGTTCAAAGCCAAATCTGCCCAAAGTCTGACCCTTGCCCGAGTTCTTACACGCTGTCCAGGCTAGATCCTAAAGTTGAGTAAAAATGGTCAGCGCAATGTGTGTGCAAGGGACCAAAGAAATCATCCCATGTGGTCTCACAACGGAGGATGGAATTGAGTTTCTTGGCAAAGGATTCATCTTCTTTTTCCTCCTACAGGCACCCTTGTTTGCATAAGAACTTACCGGACTGGGAAAGTCACAGCGATTGACAAAGACAGTACCCGCCTCCACTTCCTCTGCCAGAGTGTATCCCTTGTCTGTATCTTTCGTCCAGATACTAGCCGTCAGTCCGAATTCACTCTCGTTCATGAGCCCGATGGCCTCGCTATCGCTCTTGACCTTCATGACGGGAATCACAGGCCCGAATGTCTCCTCCGTCATGACAGTCATGGAGTGGTCAACTCCAGTTAGCAGCGTTGGTTTGACAAAGTTGCCCTTGGGTGGCGGATTGCGGAAGCTCTCGTTTTCAGGCGTGGCGTCCTTGGCACCCTTCTTCAATGCGTCCTCAATGTGCGCCTCGATCGTCGCCTGGGAACGCTTAGAAACAACGGGCCCGACGTGCGTCGTCTTGTCAAACGGATCACCCAGCTTATAGCCTTTGAGGACTTGCTGCACGGCAGATACAAACGCGTCGTGCACTCGCTCATGCACATACACGCGCTCCACGGAGCAGCAGCTCTGACCAGAGTTGAAGACGGCGCCGTCCACGATTTCCTCGGCCGCCCACGCAATATCAACGTCATCGCGAATATAGGCCGGGTCTTTGCCACCAAGCTCTAGACCGACATTGACAATGCGATCCGAGGCAGCTTTCTGTATGGCTAGGCCTCCGGCCACAGAGCCGGTGAAACACACATGGGCGATTCGGGAGTCTCGCACGACGCTTTCCATAATGCTAGGTGAGCCGCAGTGGAAGTACTGCAGCACGCCATCAGGGAGGCCGGCCTTGGTGAAGTATCTTGCCACGTGCTCCGCGATGGTGGGCGTCTGGGGGGAGGGCTTCAAGATGACCGAGTTTCCAGCCAAGATGGCCGGGATTAGGGAATTGACCAGGATCAAATAGGGATACTAGACATGAAACAATATAGTTAGCCCGATTCTCTGTATAAAGACAAGAAAGACCAGACAAGAAAGATTGAAGTAGAGCTAGGTGTATCACCATGTTATAAAGCACTTACATTCCAGGCGAAAATCACTAGCACAGGCCCAACGGGCACTTTTCGAATAAAACGCTTGAATCCCTTTTCAGCTTCGCCGTCCGTATCCCTCAAGGCCTCGTCGCTAATCTTGAGCAGGTATTCGGCTCGGCGGATGGCCGTTGTGATTTCCTTGCCCGTGAATGCGATGGGACGACCCATCTGGGCGGTCAGTTCCTCTGCCAGCTCGGCCTCATGGCTTGCGAGCTCCTTGAGGAACCGCTTCACGATATCTTGGCGCTCCCGCAGAGTGCTTTTTCGGAATTTGTGGAAGGCCTCAGTGGCAACTTTGGGTAGGAGCTGGAGGTCGGCGGCGGAGGAGCCATGGCGGGTAAGGATGGGCTCGTTGGTATTGGGGGAGATGGTGGTGATGGTTTCGACGGACATGATGGCGTCGATGGGTGTCGGATGAGCAGCCTGATGGCGGCCGGGCGAACAATGAATGACGGGCTGTGCGGATGACCTTTGAGGGTGTGTATAAAGGGTTTGTAGTTGTTATAAACGTTCAGGACGTGGTATTCGTAGAGAGAAGAGAGCAGCCTGCGGGACGAAGGTTCCGATGCCGCACGTCACCGACGTCTATGTACCTGCGTACCTCTGTACATGCTCTAACGCGATGCCCCACTCAACCCGCGCTTCAAACTTTTATCGATAAGTCATGGGCCATGCATTTTTCTTGATGTCTTTACATTCGACTGATCAGAACATCGCACCGTCGGCAACCAGAGATTATTTTGCACAATGACTTCTGAAAAGACAAACAAATTCTTGGACGTATCCGATAGTGAAGACGACCAGCAAGACGGCTACAACTCCGATGATGAAATCGCCAAAGGCGGTCGCAGTGCCAAGCGTCGCAAGATTGGCCGGGACGACGACGACGACGCTAGCGACATCGATCGTGATGTGAATAATGACGATGACGACGATGGTGATGAGGATGTAGGCAGTGGACACGGTCAAGACGAAACTGCTGAAGCCTCGAAAGCAAACTCCTCAAAAACTCGAAAAGACATCCCGCAACTGGACACGACCGTCCTCGGCATCAATCAGCCACTCGCCAAGAAAAACCTCATCACATCCGACGCCGCCATAAAAAAGTCCGGCGTCGTCTATATCTCCCGTATCCCCCCCGGCATGAAGCCCTCCGCCCTCCGCTCCCTCCTCAGCCCCTACGGCAAACTCAACAGAATCTTCCTCGCCCCCGAGGACCCTTCCGTGCGCGCACGGCGCCGAAAATCCGGCGGCAACAAACGCGTGCTCTTCACAGAAGGCTGGATCGAGTTCCTCAAAAAGAAGGAAGCAAAAGCGGCGTGCGAGCTGCTCAACGGACAAAACATTGGCGGCAAGAAAGGGTCCTTTTTCCGGGACGATATCTGGAATCTGGTCTATCTCAAGGGCTTCAAGTGGTTTAATCTGACGGAACAAATCACTGCAGAGAATGCCGAGAGGACGAGCCGCATGCGCGCTGAGATTAGCAAGGCAACCAAGGAGAATAAGGCGTTTGCGAAGAACGTTGAGAAGGCCAAGATGCTGGAGGGTATGCAGGCCAAGGCCAAGAAGAGGAAGACGGATGACGGTCAGGGTGATGAGACCAAGACTGTCAGGGGAGACCGAGCGCGGACTTTTAGACAAGTTGCGCAGGTGAAGAAGGAGGCGGCTTCTCAGGACCAGCCAGAGCACGTCACGAGGGTGTTGAGTAAGATCTTTTGATGGGTGGTTTTGACAGTGTTTGCATAAGCGTATAAATTTGATTTTCTTTCCATGTTTTAAAGTTAAAGAGCGCACGAAACTCTATTGTAGTCTTTGACAGTCGCCAACTCGCCATGCTGTATTATCTCATCACCAAGTTGCCTGCCATATCGCATGCCCCACTCCCTTTCACCACAACCTTGCCCAATGCCAAGTGAATCGTGATGAGGTGATGCTAGTGGCCACAAGCCACTAGCAGCGGGGCAAATAATTTTTGTCGCCATCAGGCCTTGCAGCCCCGCGCCATGCTCATCTTGGTATCAATTTGGGCAACATTGATACAGTTTCTCTTTCGCATCACTCACGCTCACCCCAAACACATCTTTTCGACATCTCGATAAACTGGTCGCTGATCTACCAGCCCCAAGATGTCCATGTCGATGGACCTGGACGATGCGCCCGTCGCTCTCTCGGTGACGGAGCAGTCCACTGCCGCTACGTAAGTACAGACCGGTGCGAGTAGGCAACGCCGAAATCTTGCCAGACAGGACCAAAGGGCTGACCAATGCGTGATAAATTCCTTTGGATCGAGTAGTATTCTTTGCTGTAACTGCGGTGCCCCGATAGACGGAACCACTGCCACGGGCGCTCTCTGCTTCAACTGTGTCAAACTCACAGTCGACATCTCCCAGGGCATCCAGCGCGAAGCGACCCTAAATTTCTGCCGCGACTGCGACCGATGGCTTCTACCGCCGACGAGCTGGGTGGTAGCCATGCCGGAATCTCGCGAACTCCTCGCGCTGTGTCTGAAGAAACTACGAGGTCTGCACAAAGTGCGAATCGTGGACGCCAGTTTTGTGTGGACGGAGCCCCATTCGCGCCGAATCAAGGTTAAGCTCACGATCCAGGATGCGGTACAGGATGGAGTGCTGCTCCAGCAGAGCTTCGAGGTCGTGTATGTGGTGGCTACGCAACAGTGTCCCGAATGCGCCAAGTCGTATACGGCCAATGTGTGGCGAGCGTGCGTGCAGGTCCGGCAAAAGGTGCTGCACAAGAGGACGTTTTTGTTTTTGGAGCAGCTCATTATGAAGCACAGTGCACACAAAGATACCCTTAACATTCGGGAAGCCAAGGACGGCATTGACTTCTTCTTTTCGCAGAAGAACCAGGCCGAGAAGTTCATCGACTTTCTCAACTCGGTGGTGCCGGTCAAGGTGAAGAATTCGCAGGAGCTGATTTCATATGATACCCACACAGCCAAGCGGTCGTACAAGTTTAGTTATTCGGCTGAGATTGTGCCCATTTGCCGAGATGACTTGGTGGCCATGCCCATCAAGCTGGCCAAGCAGCACGGGAACATCTCTCCGCTGGTGCTGTGCCACAAGATCGGCACGGCCGTGTACCTGATGGACCCGCAGACTTTGCAGACGGCCGATATCAGCTCGCCGATATACTGGCGCGATCCGTTCCGATCTCTCGCCGATGCGCAGGAGCTCGTCGAATTTGTCGTCATGGACATTGAGCAGACCACTACCCGCAGGGGCAAGTGGGTGCTTTCGGAGGCGACCGTCGCGCGAGCCTCGGACCTGGGCGTCAACGACAAGACGTACTTTACCCGAACACACCTGGGGCACTACCTCCAGCCGGGCGACTCAGCCATGGGCTACCTGTTGACGGGCACCATGTTCAACAACCTCGAGTACGAAGCCATTGAGGCGTCGAACCACTACTCCTCCACGATTCCCGACGTCGTTCTCGTCAAAAAGCACTACCCGCGTCGTCGTCGTAACCGCCGCCGCAACTGGAAGCTCAAGCGTCTGAACAAGGACGAGGGTGAGCTGTTGCCCAAGAAGGCCGACCAGGATCGCATGGACCGCGAGTATGAGCTGTTCTTGCGGGACGTGGAAGAAGATGAGGAGCTGCGGGCCGCACTCGCGCTGTACAAGAATGAGAAGAAGCAGCGGGAGCAGGAGGAGATGAGTGTGGCGGAAACGACAGATGATGAGGGTGATGAGATAGGAGTGCCGCAGGTGGATATGGAAGAGCTGTTGGACGATTTTGATGAGTTGACGATGAAGGATCCATGACCTGTTGCAAGGGACTAAAATAAATCAGTAGGCTGACATTGCGGTATACCGGGCAAATAAAATGGGGTGGGAGTTCTTTTTACTTGGTTTTAGTGGTCTTTACATTACACGTTTTGGACTTGTCTTTCCTACACTTGGGGCTTTGCTTGTCCTGCTCTTGTTCCTAAAGCGTGGTATTAGTCTTCATTTAAGGCTGCTTTTCCCGTGGCATTGTCCTCAGTGCGTTGTATGCCGTATGACTGTGAGTAGCCATGGATAACTGTGATCAACAAACGGTAAACAACAAATGATTGACACGCAAACCCATGAATTAATTCATGTACATACATAATAAGCAAATGGTATCAAATCCAATGTACACCCACCCAAATTCATACCCAAGTATCAGATGCCACACACAAATGCACGCACGCAGAGCAACCCCTCACAAAAATGAGGGCATCACGTCCCGCCCCTTCTCCCCTTCTCTGTTCCTGTCCTTCTCTCTCTCCATATCCCTCTCCCTCTCCCGCCCCCTATCCACCCTCTTCATCTGCTCCCGCGACTGCACCCTCCTCGCCCTGCGCCTCTTCACCCCAAACGGATCATCATCATCATCACTATCTTCCTCCTTCTGTTTCTCCTCCTCATCCCCGCCCTCTTCCTCTTCCTTGACCCTTTTCCGCCCCTCTACCCGCCATTCTCCATCCCTCCTCAAGCGCCCCTCCTCAGAACCACCCGCAGACACACCCTCATACGAGGGCATCGTCCTTGACCTCTCCCTCCCTCCCCCAGCCATACATCCCGCCGCCGCCGCCGTCGTCGTCGTCGTCTTCATTCCATCCTCCCCATCCACACGCCCAAGACTCACATCCCTCCCCCCTCTCCCTCCCCCCCCCTTCTCCATCAATCCCTGCAACGAAGTCCCCATCCACGGCGCCTCCCCCCCATCCAGCACAGCCTGCTTCCCCTCCACAATCTTCCTCCGCACCCGCATAGCCTTCCCACGGGGCGTAGACCCCCCCGACCTAGGCACAACCGGTCTCTCCATCTCACGAATCGTATGCGCATTCCGGGAACTAATCACGGCTTTGAGGCGGATATATTCCGCGCGGTGGAGGTGTGTTGTATACTGCTGTGCTGTGTGGAGGAGTTCGTCTTCGACCATTCTGTATTTATCATCCAGGAGGGGGATCATGAATCTGTTTTTTTTTTTTTTTTTTTTTTTTTTTTTTTTTTTTGCTTCCATTAGTATAGCATAACATAACATAGCATAGTAGAACGTAGCAGAACAGAGTGTAAATGAAGTAAGGAGTGAGTAGGGAAGGGGAATACTCGGGGATACGTACTGTTCGGGGGGAGGTTCGGGGGGAGGAGTGATGGATGAGCTGCGGGCGCGGGGAGGACGTGTGGCGGGGGGACAGGTCTTGGGGGTGTGAGATGCGTGTCCGAGGAGGTTGGAGATGGGCGTCGCGGGCGCGGATGAGGTTGAGGTTGTGGTGTTGGCGTTGCGAGGGCTTGCCCAGGGGAGTTTGCGGGCCATGATTTGTTTGGTGATGATGGTGGTTGGTGGTTGGTGTTGTGCGAGTGAGAGTGGACTCAGTGGAGTGGATGAAGTTGGCCAGCGATGGTTTTTTGGGCCTCATGATGCCCTGCATGGATGTGCATGCTGTCCCCCACGTGCGGTAGCTCAAGTGCTTGCAGCCATTATCGGCTTGACCCTTTTATCATGGCTTACCATCGTCTGCAAATCCACAGAGTTGGTTTATGGGGAAGCCGGGGTATTGGCACAATTAACCTTCGTGTGTGGAGGCTGTTTTGACAGCCAAAGCCGAGACCTGTGATCAGGCTCTGCGGCGGCAAAATAACATTTGCACAGTGTTGTACTCTTAGGGACGTAATAATTCTTACAAAGGGCGATTGACAACCTCATCCTATACATTGGTGCTATCACCCAAACACGTCATGACGGTGGTTTTACGCGACACGCTCTTCACCATCACGTCTATGTGACAGCCATGATAGCGACATGCTCCTCAATTTGAGTCAGCGTGACAGCCTGTTGATGGCGATATTCTTTTCATTATTGAGGCTAGACAGCCTGATGGCCACAAACTCTTGCTCGTTATGACTCTCTAACTTATAACAGCCTATTGGCGACATGCCTAGCTCATCATACTCCCTTCAGCAACTTCTTGATGGCTGCTATTATTGACTCTTTTTGACAACTCTGTTAATAGCGTCGGCTACGTGGTCCACGTTTTTCGAATTTAATCCCGCCATGGAGATGCGCCCGTTCTTGGTCATATAAATGTGGTAGTCCTCGCGCAGCTTCTGTACTTGAGTTTCTGACAGACCCGTGAAGCTAAACATGCCAATCTGATCCGTAATGTGGTTCCACGTGTCTGGGGCACCAAGCTTCTCCAGTCGCGATCGCAGCTCGTCTCGCATAGTGATGATGCGACCAGACATGGTACGCAGATTTTCTTCCCACTCGGCAAAGAGCTTGTCGTCGTTTAGGACGGTGGCGACGATCCGGGCACCATACAGAGGAGGGTTGGAAATCTCGGATCGCTGGAGAATGGCCAGTTGCGAGGCAATTCTGGTAATGGTGGAGCTGGCTTCGGGACCGGGCCCCGTCACGGCATGGAAGCAGCCAGCGCGCTCACCATACAAACCAAAGTTCTTGGCAAAGCTCTGGCAGACCATCGTCTCGAAGCCTTGCTGGATGAAGTAGCGGATGGCAGCGGCGTCTTTGGCCAGGTTGCCAGAGGCAAACCCCTGGTAGGCGCAGTCGAACAACGGGAAGTGCTTCTTCTCACGAATCAGAACCGCAAGCTCCTTCCACTGGTCCAGAGTCGGGTCGACGCCGGTCGGGTTGTGGGCACAGGCGTGCAGAAGAATGATGGATCGGTCGGGGGCAGCCTTAATAGCCGCCTTCATGCCCTCGAAATCCAGTCCATTCGTCTTTTTGGAAAAGTATGGGTAGTCAGAAACGCCGAGGCCTACATTGCCAAAGATTTGCTTGTGATTGGCCCACGTCGGGTTGGACATATAAACCGTTCGGTTTCCTTGGTAGAACTTGGCGAGGAACAGGGCGCCGAGATGAACGGCGCCGGTGCCGGAGATGGTCTGCACCGACGTGGCCCGCTTCTCCACGAGGGCCGGGGAGTCGGCACCGAGAATCAGCTCAGCGGCCTTGGATGTGAATTCCGGCAAACCGGCAATTGGAGCGTATTCATGATTTAGTTCGGGGTTGTTTCGCAGGATCTCATCGGCCTATGATGAATACGTTGCGTTAGAACAGTTTAGATTTGGACACGCCAACAACTGCTGGCGTTCACGGCTGGCACCGCAAATCTGTGATGATGCCTGTAGCTCCACAAACCGCAGCCCAAGAATCACACCAATAGGTAGCCGAGTGGTGACTCACGCGGGCCTTATCTCAGGGGTCGAGGGGATCGCCGAGGGGAACGGATGAGAACAACGCACCTTTTTGACAACAGGAAGTACCCAAGGCTTTGCCTCGTCAGTACGATACGCGCCAATTCCCTGTTTTGCACATGTGAGTAATTGAGTTTGCGATTTCCAGGGACAGCGTGTCCGAATAGGGCAATGCTGGCCGCGGCGATACAACGAGAACGTGCAGATCGACATACCAAGTCAACCTTGATCGGACTGGTGTCAGCCTTGAAGGCTCGAGCGAGACCAAACAGAGCATCTTCAGGAGCTTGGGGCACAGTTTCGGCCGGGAAATTCGTAGTTGAGACCATGGCGGGCGAGATGTGATTTGCGATACTGTCAAGTCTGGCAAGTGAAGAAGACGAGGGCGAGGGAGTCATGATATTGATATGTAACAGCGGCTTGGCGGGGGTGCTGCGGGGGGGCGGATGGCGGGGGCGGGGCGAGGACAGGTGCGATTGCGGGCAGCTGCAGTACAACCCGGTCACTGACTCGGTGAGTCGTCTTGAGGTACGGAGTAACAGTGACAAGTCGGGGGCGGCCTTGGCTGGTCGTACAGGACTAGGTACAGGTACGGCGATTGGGCAAGGGTTCAGCAGCGTTTCAACGACGCAGAATCGCAGGCAGGATCGCGGACCACGGAGGACCGCGTACCGTCGCAGTCGGGAAACGGAGGCAGGTGGCTTAATGTGATGTGACGTGATTTTATTTGAAGCTGAGCGGCGATGCTTGATGATGCTGGGCGGCGTGTCAGAGCAGAGATGCAAGTGGTGTCCCGCCGCTTTTAAGTTATGGCTTCCTCGGCAACACAACCACCAGCGCGGCTGTGGCCTAGGTACTTTTGGCCGAGGCCCCGTTCACCTCCCACATCTGCAACGGCTAACGTCACCAAAAATAAGGTCGATGCACGTCGAGTCGTCGACAACCGGATCCCCACAGCCGCATCATGCGCCGCACGGCATATGTACGTCCATTTGCATGTGCATCGCCAACGAACGTGTGCCGCTCTTTATCCAACCAACCTTTGATTTGTCTCGTGAGCCAAGAGAAGAATTTATATCTATGTACTACGTTTCAGCTGTCAGCGCGGTCATTTCTAAGCACTCTCGCTGCCGCGTTTCAGCCCAATAGCCGCCATCGAAGACCGGTTGAGGCAGTACCCACACGGCTTGTCTACAACAGAGACAATCGTCATATTATCAGATCCCAAATCACCAGGAAAGCACACAATCCACTGGCTGCGAAGAAAGTGTATCGTGCCGCACTTGGTCGCTGCGCAGCCTTCTTCAACTCCTTGTTTCCTCCACCGACGTTATCTGTAGTCGCCAAGGAATCTGACACAAGCTGCTCAATATGAGCCGATTGCGTCGTCAGGTTGTTCACGAGCAGTGATTGAAGCTCCGAGATTTCCACCAGCGACTGTTCTGCCACTCTGTTCAGGGTCACGATGCATCAGCCAAAATCTGCACGGCACATGATGGTCTTGGAAAGGCGGAATAGGACGTACCTCACTTTGTCTAGGGTGCTTTCGTAGTGCTTCACCATGTCCTGGTTGTCTTGCTCGAACATTTGGACTTGTTCCTGCGTCAAGCCTTCCGTAAATGACGTGATGCCGTTATTTTTAGTGCTGTTGTCATTGCCGATTTCGTTGCTATTATCATCTAAAGCGCTCATAGACGTTGAGGCCATCCAAGCCTTTTCCGACGTGGGTTGGAACTCTGCGAAATCGCCCGCAGGCGGAACCAGCATTCCGCGTGTCTTCTCCATCTCACGACTCAATCTCGATTCCATCATATCCTGCTGCGTGCGGCAACAGTGCTCCAGTCTCTGCCGCAGAAACCACAAGATGCCGTCGCGATAAATGCCTGTTTGCTGGCTCTGGGCTTCCGCTGCCGCGTGTTCGGCCGTTTTCCTCGACGCGCCATCCCCCGAGGCCCATGATGCCAGAGCACCGAGACTGCTGCCGAATTTTTTGCGTATAATGGCCGAGTCTGTTTCACGACGAAGTTGCTCGGCATCGTCCAAGCCTCGAATGCTTGAGTTGAGTTCACGAATCATTTGCTTCGCATTGACGTCGACATCTTCTCGTTCGCGGTCGGTCAGAACCTGCGGCTTCCCGCCGGCACTTTGACCAGGAATTCTTCGTGCTGGGGCGGTCGAGAGATAGGCTTGCCTGACATCCTTGAGCTCCTTGTGCAAGCTTGCGATGTGCGAGTTCTGTGAAAGAAAAGGTGAATACGGTGCTCGACCCGGGGCGGGGATGGAGCTCAAAAGAAGCCGGTAATTGATATGATAATACTCACTATTCGATAGGCTTCCTTGAGAAATCCGTCCAACGTGTCGACATCCAGAGCATGCTTGCCGGAAACTGTCGTGGCACCTTTCTGGCTGAGGAGAGCATTGAAGGTGCTCGTCAAATCGGTCGACGGGGGAAAGGACGCCGCCGAGACTGTCATTGTGATTGTCGCAGTGAGAGTGCGCAGACGCGTGGATAAGTGGTACTTTGGATTCTCGCCATCAATCTCGTGTGTTCGCTATTGTTGGCGTGACATGCAGCTGGAAGTGTAGCTCAGAGCCTCAGGCTATGTACATACCTTGGTACAAGCTACGGACATAGCACGAAGGGGGTGGGTGGATAGAAACGGGTCAATCGGATGATGAACGGGCCACGTGATCTAGTACTGACGCCATTTTGACATGACTTACTGCAGCTCATGAACCTCTGTCACTACTCACCATTATCAACACAATGACCGAATCAATGGCCGAGCTCCCTCCTAACGTATTGCCGCCCGACGCAATTTACCCAACCAAAGACGACCTCATCGAAGCCATCAATGCGTGGCCACATGATCGAGACTGGTGCTAACAATTCATCCTCTACAGGGTTTTGTTTCTACATTGTGAGTGTGTTGACTAAGAATCTCTGGACGTTTATGCAGGATGATATTCCAAACTTTTGGAATTAGTTGACGCACAAGACTGGCTGCAGTCTGTGATGATCTGACCATCTAGAGTCCATGAGAAAGCCGAAGAGGCGGGCGGACAGGACGCGAGAGTGTGAGAAACATCTCGAGGATAATGCATGTCCACGTAGTGATTGGGGAAGAACACACAAGACGCATATGAACCGTAAACGACAGAAGAGCATAGTCCCCAATAGAAAATGTATACCCATAACTCCGTATCATCCGTCTCGTACTAACGAGCGAACACCATTCCATTTCCGCAAGCGATTGCACCATTACAGTACTGGCGTGCCGTGCGTGCGTATTTCCAATTCCATGCTCTTACTCATAACCCATTTGCGCCCCTTTTTCTTGCCACTGTCCCCGCAGTGCTATTACGTCTTTTACAGCCCGAGTATGGACTTGTCCACCGATTCCCTCAACGACTCCCACATCAACCAATCCGAGCGTGTTGTCCTGCAACAAAGAATGTGAGCAAGATGAAAGTCCCAAGCAGGATCAAAAAATCAAAGTCCTTTCAGTTCCTTTCGAGAGATACAAACTGGACAAGAGTCACAATAAATCTGGAGGGGCGACATAAGAAACCAGAACCACTTACGGTAATAATCCCATCGAATTCACCTTCCACACCCCCACCGCCAACGCCACCAACTGCATTACCACATACACCAACTTTGTCTGCAGAATCTGCCCCGCATTCTTCTCTGAGTGAAACTTTTCAAACGCCTGATTCGTAGCCATCAGCCCCATGATGGGGTTCTTGAAGGCCATAAATACCATCATTATGCTGAAGATCTGGAGGGAGTTGCCAGACATGTACATCATAATTCCGGTCATAGGGAGAGCCTTGACTGGCGCGAGAGCGACTTCCCATGCTTTCTTGACTTTGAGGGTTTCCATTTCGTCGGTGGAGGGGGGTTTTCGGGGCTGGAGTTTGGAGTCTTTGCTTGGTTTCTGCGGGTGGGGACGGGGTGTGAGTATTCTTTTCGGGGGTTAAGAGCGGGGGCAAGTCATGCTCGACGAGACTGACCTTGGAGCTGGAAGAGCTGGAGGAAGAGAAGCCCACGGGGTCGGGGATGCCAGGGATCTTGGATTTGGCGGGTGGAGGAGAGCGCAGCTGCGCGACCCAGGTGGGCACTTGAGTCGTGGGAGCGGCCATGCTTGTATTGAATCGCGAGAGCGGACGGAAAATAGGAGGGGCAGGCGAACGAGATTGATGCGCTGAGGGTGTCGGGGACGAGGCGCTTTGGAGGTGTGTTGACGATGTTTGCGTTGGTCAAGATGGCGTACTGTGTCTGTCTGAGACTCTGACTTCATTTGGCGCAGGCCGCGGTCTCAGATGGCGCAACGTTCTGGTTGTTATCGATAGCTTCTGACGCTGTACGTAGGGTCCGCACGTAACATCCGTACCTATATACAGGCTACTGCTACTTTGCCCAACCGCGGCCCCTTTTCAGTCAGATTCAACAAGGCGCAACCCAACAACCAACTCAATTCCGAAGGTCTATTCCATTGCACATGACGACTCGACGACATCTCGGTAGTCTGAACATATAAGACGCGCTCTAATTCGGACAGACGTACTCGCCGAGCCATCGACCAGGCTAGAATTCCACGAAGCATCCAACCTCATTCGTCGCATAGGCACGAGAAATTGCCGGCTCAGCGTATTGAGTAGTCCGCCAGTTCCATTCAACTGGACGCCGCGGCCGACCGTACGCTCAGCTCAACTATCTCGAGCATTGCTGGCCTAGCCAAAAAAAACCCAAAAAAAAACCAAACCAAACTGTGAAGACCGGTAGGAGTCGCTCAGGACCGCCAATTCATCGGTGCCAGCTATCGGCGTCGCGCGACGGACATCGCTCTCTCACATCGACGCACTATACGATTTCTTACATTGCTGCGACCTAGAATAATTGGCCTGATTGGGCCATACGACGACTTTATTGAGCTGCCAAGGCCACCACGACGGCCATGTCGACTAAGGATGGTGGAGGAGACTCCAAGCTGTTCGCTCGTGTACGCTCTCGACTCCCATGCATCCTTTGTGTGTGCCTGCGTTGAGCATTCAACAAGCTAATAACTCTCCAGGGCAAAGTTGCGGAACTGCGCCTCGAACTGAACAGCGGCGGGAAGAAGGACAAAAATCATAGTGTCAAGAAAGTAGCGCTCAAGAGGATTGTCGCCAACATGACGATGAGCAATAACGACATGGTGGCTCTATTTCCTGACATAATAGCCTGCATGCACATCCCGAGTCTGGAAATCAAAAAGATGTATAGTGGACTCGTCCCGACTTGACTGCGAGACTGACCTGCTGACGAGATGATAGGTGTTTCTTGTACCTGGTCAACTACGCTCGAGTGAGGCCAGACATTTCCGTCAAGGCGATTCCGGTCCTAGAAAATGTACGACTCGACCCTTGTGTGCCATCAGACCCAGCTGACCATTTCCCAAAACTAGGATATGGAGGACAAAAACCCACTAGTCAGAGCCCTTGCGCTGCGAACCATGTCCTACATCCATGTCAAAGAGTTTGTTGACGCCACGCTCTCCGTTGTGAGGCGTATGCTACGGGATAACGACCCGTATGTGCGCAAGACTGCTGCCTTTTGCGTGGCGAAACTGTACGATCATGATCGGAAATTGGTGGAGCGATCGGATCTTATCGACAGACTCAACTATCTGCTTCGCGACGATAATCCGACGGTTGTGGCCAGTGCACTTGCGGGCCTGATGGACATTTGGGAACGGAATGAGGGTATCAAACTGACGATTGATTATAACAATGCGTCGAAGATGGTGGCGATTCTGCCTGATTGCTCAGAGTAAGCTCCCCGTGAAGCAGCTGCTTTTTCTTTGCGTCCCCATTCTCCAGTTACTCCCTCTATCTGTCATATCCGTACTTTCTGTGCTATATTTTGCCGTCCGTGGGAGAAGGCCACTAACAAATGAGTAGATGGGGCCAGACATATATCCTAGAGGCCTTGATGTCGTACGTGCCGCAAGAAACGGGCGAGGCTGCTTTGCTGGCAGAGCGCATTTCGCCGCGCCTGTCACACTCGAATTCGTCGGTCGTATTGACTTGCATCCGGGTGATTCTGTACCTGCTGAATTACATCGCAGACGAGAAACAAATCACAGCACTATGCAGAAAACTATCGCCGCCACTCGTTACACTCCTTGCCAAGGGCCCCGAGGTGCAGTACTTGGCGCTGCGAAACGCGTTACTAATATTGCAGCGTCGACCCGAGGTGTTGAAAAACGACATTCGCGTATTCTTCTGCAAATACAACGACCCCATCTACGTCAAGGTCACCAAGCTGGAGCTCATCTTCATGCTGGCCAACGAAAACAACATCGACGAAGTCTTGACAGAGCTGCGAGAATACGCCACGGAGATCGATGTTCATTTTGTCCGCAAGGCAGTCCGAGCGATTGGCAAACTTGCCATCAAGATTGAGCCAGCAGCTAGGGAATGCATCGACCTTCTCCTAGAGCTCGTGTCCACGAAGGTGACGTATATCGTCCAAGAGGCAACCGTGGTAATCAAGAACATTTTCAGGAAATACCCCAATCAGTACGAGTCCATCATCGGCACACTATGCGAACACCTCGATTCTCTAGACGAGCCTGAAGCCAAAGCAGCCATGGTCTGGGTCATTGGACAATACGCAGACCGCATTGAAAACAGCGACGCCCTACTGGAAGACTTCCTCTACTCCTTCCAGGAAGAGCCCGTCGAGGTCCAACTAGCCCTCCTAACCGCCACAGTGAAGCTCTTCATCCAGCGCCCAACCAAGGGCCAGGAGCTGGTCCCCAAGGTTCTGAAGTGGGCAACAGAGGAGACGGATAACCCGGACCTCCGAGACCGAGCGTACATGTACTGGCGGCTCCTATCTACGGACATGAACGCCGCGAAGCAGATCGTCATGGGAGAGAAGCCTGCCATTACAGCAGAAGCGGAAAAGCTAGAAGCACCGACTCTGGAGGAAATGTGTCTGAATGTTGGGACCCTTGCTACGATCTATCTCAAGCCTGTGCAGACTGTGTTCCGATCGGCGCGGCCAAGAAAGCTGCAAGACTCGCCGGCGTTGCAACGACAGGCGCTGCTTGCGGATGGGGATGTCCAAGAGAGCTTCAACGTGTTTGGTCAAGGGGCGCAGGTCACCACGAACATGGCATCAGCTGGGCACGGAGCGGGCAATATCTCGCAAGCGGTTAGCGACGCGGATGCGTATTTCTCGAGTATTGGGACGCAGCAGATGGCGGCGATGCGGCTGGACCACGGGGAGGATATGTTTGGGGGCGGGGGCGGCAATAGCACGGGCTATGTGGTGAGTGCTCATGCTCCTGAGACGGTGCTACAGCCTGCACAGGGGGGAGGGAGCAATGGCGATCTGTTGGCTTTATGAGGAAGGAAAGGCCGAATGTTGATGATGGAACGAGTCACGATGCGAATGGGCCGTGGGGGATGTCACTGTGTGATGGTTGGTGGATGTGTGAGACGTACACTGTGCTACCAATGCACGACTAATGTAATTACTCTGTAGTAGCGGTGGTGGAGAGTGGTGAAGGAGGGAGAATACCTTTATATAAATGCAGGTCCATTCGTTGGGTTCGTGATTCATTGGGTTCGTTGAGAGTTCGATGCATGATGCCTTGCCACTTCACTTGACAGTTGGTGGTTGACACTGACGCCATATGCGGCGCAGGCCCCGCCACCTGCTCTATCGGCCGCGTTCTAGCGAATCTACTGTAGCTACTCCGTACATACTAGCCACTCGTTTTAGTGTGAAAGTCCCCCTATTCTGCATGCTGAACGTCTTTGACCCCACCACCCCACTCCCCGTTACGGGGTCAAGACTCAATGGTCTCGGCCTCTGAACTTGGAGACTGGAGTCCTGGAGGTCTCACTTCGACTAACCTTGCCTTGTCTTGTCCTGTCTTGGCGTCTACATCCATTTTCGCGTCGACTTGTACGTCGAGAGCGTGTAGCATTATTGTCGAGCATTCGTCGTGCTGTCTTTGACTTGGCTTCATCGTTTCTCCTCGGGCGAACAAACGCTGGGCGCTGGTGTGACCAACCTCAGGCAGTTAGTTCTTCTCCAGAGTCCAAAGGCAGCTCTCCCAAGTCCCGAATCCCGAGTCTCCCAGCCTCCAGGAGTCCCACCCCTGCAGCAACGCCTCCAGTGTGTTGCTATTTCCGCCACAGCTGCGCATCCATCCCCCCCCCCCATGGACCCAACCATGAGTGGCGGCAACGGCGACATACCTGCTGCTCCCTGCGTCGCTGGCACTGCTGGTGACAATCCTCGTCTCGAGCAACCTGCCGACGCCGTGCCCATGGACAACATATCTCCAACGATGGCCACGGCCGCATCTCCAGCTCCAGCTCTCACGATCCGGTCTGACGATGCCGTCCACAACCCCTCCTCCGAGGTCCATGACGTGCCCGCCGAGGCTGATGACCACGCGACCACGCCGACTCGCACGACCGAGAGCGTTGCCAAGGGCAAGGAGAAGGCGCATACCCTCGCCGAGCCCTCAACAACCAGGGAACGCAGTAATTCCGCCTTGGCTATCGGCCCGGCACAGGACGACATCTCGGCCGCGCCGGGCCACTCGGACAGCGGCTCGGTCTGCAACATCACTCTTCTCCTGACATCGGGGAATCGCCACCCGTACAAGATTGATGCCAAGTATCTGGGGAGACGCAATGTTGCTATTCCGGACGAGACGGGTGCGGGGCACCCTGATCCGTTTAGCATCAGCATCTACACCCTCAAGGAGCTCATCCTGCGGGAGTGGCGGAGTGACTGGGAGGCGAAGCCTGCAAGTCCCAGCAGTATACGGCTGATTCACTTTGGGAAGCTTCTGGATGATAAGGAGCAGTTGAAGAGTGAGTTGGACACGTTCCAGAATACATGAACTCCTCGTGACACATTCGTGATGAACGGCACGTCTACAATCAATCGCCAACTAATCTTGTTCAAACAGAGTACCAGTTTAGCGCAGAGACCCCTAATGTCGTTCACATGAGTATCCGTCCTCAAGATCTAGATGAGGAGGAACCCAAATCTGGAAGCAAGAACCTTCCTTCGGGTCGTGGAGATGGCCAGCGCTCCGGATCGAATGGAACGTGCTGCGTCATAATATGAGCATGTGTCCGGCTATAGCGGTAAATATGTCGTCTAAACGCCGACTCTCGTTGCGGGGCTCTTTTATTTGCATCTTTTATATACATGGGATGGTAGTCGGGAAGGCGCTGCTCTTGGACTGCGAGAAACATACACGGGACTTTGGAGGGCGGCTTTGCTTTCCGGAGGTTTATCTTCCCCAATTACCCGCTTCAGCAGCGTACAAATCAAGTCGCACTTACGCCCCAGGGGCCCTGTCTGGAGGCACACTTTTCGACTTGCAGCGAGACGCATAATTCCGTTTTCTCATTCTCTATATTCTTCCCGGCGCGGTCGGTATTGCGGTTTTTGGTACATATGGGGGTTTTCAGTCTGGAATTATTGGACACCAGCGATTGATGGGGCATGTATTGCCGTGTGGATAGGGGAGGATACATAAGAGCGTTTTGATGGATATTCATTTTTGTTATTATTGCTGCTGCTGCATTAAAATGTGGTATTGTTGTGTTTACGCTATTTCTATTGCTGGTATTGGTGTTTCTGCTGCTGCTTCTGCTGCTGCTTGATGGGTTGGTTCTTCTAGCCTGCCTCAGACCATTGTTCTACATTATTACGAAATGACGGGTTTCCACAAAGACTCCAAGCAGCGCGGGTCGTTGGAAACAAGGCTCTTCATTTCTGGTGTTTGTCGCCTTTCCCCCCTCCTTTCTTTTGTGGTCATTCTCTTTTTCATAATTATTCTTAGCTTATCGTGTTCATAACTGGTTAAGGGTAGCCACTCTAGAAAAGTGGAAAAGCGTCTTGTTGAGCCTAAGCCACGTCTTGATCTGAGAATATGCATTCATGATAATCATTAACCCCCCGTGTCATGATGTATCATGGAACAGTACACCTCGTCTAGTCCATACCAATCATACGAAGCCATTCATCAACGAAATGATCAAGCCCCTTCTCCCCCTCCAGAGTCCAAAATCGCTCCCTCAAAACAAAACCAGCAGCATCACCCCTTAAATCTTCAGCTTCTTCTCCATCTCCTCATGCACACCCACCACCCCCCTCATCTCCTCCCCCGTAAATACATCTTCCCATGTAATCGTATCTTCCCTCCCCCGCAGAATATCCTCATGCACGCTGGGCAATCCCCCCCCGCCCAACTCCAGCGGTCTCCATTCCCCATCCCGCACAATCTTCATCTCCATAGCGCGGCGGATCGGCTCCGCGGATCCAAAAGTCCGGCGGAGGGTCTCCATCCGGGCAGCTTCCTGGGTGGCTTCCCAGTTCTTGAGGCGGGCCTCGAGGGGGTGCGTCGAGGAGGGCTTGTTGGCCTGGGCGTCGTGGGGGGAGGGGCCGATGCCATGGCGGAGGGTGTCGTGGATGCCGGGCGCGGAGGGGGCGGCGGAGTTGTGTGTTGTGTGGGTGTAGGAGTTAGGGTTGGAGTTGGAGGGGATGATGCGGAGGGACTGGGCAGCAGTTGTGTTAGCTGTGTTTGCTCTGTTCTTTGAGAGATGATGGAATGACGATGGAGAGTAGAGAGTGGAGGGAAGGATTTACCATGATGGGCAGAGTGTGTCCTTTTTCTGTTCTATATAAGTTGGTCTTTGTTATTCAGGTGTACGTGCGCGTGTCGTGGTCTGACGCGAGTCGAGTGATAGTGTCGATGATGGACGAACGGTGTGGTGAAGGTGATGATGATGATGAGAGCTGGGAGTTGGTTGCGCTTCTCGCAGGCTACCGAGTAGCTTCGCGGCTGGCGGTGTTATTCGGGTGGTCCAAGCTCCACTTGCACCAAGTCGACCTCTCGGGCTCTCACGAGTCACAGACTCACAGCTACGCCCACGGCCCCCCTCCGACAACTTACAAGAACGGCCGTCATGTTCACGATGCGCACCCATCATGCCTTCAACAGCCCGGCTGCCCATCATCCGCATCGCCAATGGCACATTCTATCGTCAATATCCCCGCTCACAGCAAGCACATGCGAACCCATCTCTGTTTGATGACTTGACATTTACCCTACCCTCGTGGTCCCCTGAGCCACACAACTGGTGCATCGTCGGACCATCGCTCGCCGGGAAGACGACATTCCTGCACGTCCTCCGCGGCGGGCTTCTATGTGAGCCACCGACGGCGCGATCGTATCCGTACAATCTGAGAGATGGAGGTCAGGCAGTCCCGGCGTGGCTGAGGAGCCCCCAACAAGCCATACGCTATGTAGGCTTCGACACCGAGGCAAATACGTCTACAGGCAGCGGGGCTACGTCGGCCTTCTTATCAGCGCGCTACGAGGCCAGGAGGGAGATGACGGATTTCTCGGTGCGGGATTTTCTGCTCGGGAACACTGAGTTGAATCCCCTCCACAAGGCAGGACCTCTGCCAGGAGAGCAAGACGGGGACGACGAGGGGTCCGTTCCCACCGCGTTGCTGGACCGGGTGGTGCGGGACTTGAGGCTAGAGGGCTTGCTTGATCTGCCCTTCGCGTTCCTGAGCCATGGCGAGGGCCGGCGAGCAAGAATCGCGCGGGCTTTGCTGACGAGGCCAGAGGTGCTGCTGCTGGACGAGCCGTTTCTGGGGCTCGATCCGCTCACGGTGGCGGGACTGAGCCCCTTGCTGCAGTCGCTGGCGGACAAGGCTCAGCCGAGACTGGTGCTGAGCGCGCGGCCGCAAGATCCTCTGCCGGAATGGGTTACGCACTTGGTGTATTTGCGGAGTGACTGCCAGATCGAGTCCATGGGGCCCAAGGGCGTCGTGCTGGACGGACTGAGGAAGTACGTCCGGGGCGTGAGGCTCGGGGGCTTGGCCGAGGATGAGAAGCTGCCGATTCACACGCTCGCAGATATAGGGAGGGTCCTCACATCGTCAAGGACGCACGCAACGCACCTGTCCGCAGTTGGCGACCGCGAAGAGCAGGCTCCGGCCCCAGTGAACCCCGATTCCGAGCCCCTGGTCGAGATGGACGGATGCTGTGTGCGATACGGCGACAAGATTGCGCTGGGGAACTGGTCACAACAGACACGACAAGACGACGGCCATGCCCTCCGAAAAGATGGCTTGGTATGGACGGTCCGACGAGGCGAACGATGGGGCATCTTCGGCCCCAACGGCTCGGGAAAGACCACCATTGTCTCTCTCCTCAGCTCCAACCACCCACAGGCATACTCGGTGCCGATCCGACTATTCGGGCGGAGCCGTCTACCCGAGCCGGCCTCCTCGTCGTCAGACACACCCAAACCACCGCTGACGGTCTGGGATATCGAAGCCCGCATCGGGCACTCCAGCCCCGAAGTCCACCGGCATATGCCTCGCAGTCACACAGTCCGCAAGATCATTGAAAGTGCATGGGCAGCCACCTTTTGCACGCACCCGCAGCTCGATGGTCCTGCCAAGCAGAAAGTCGATGCCGTCTTACGCTGGTTCGCTCCTGAGCTGAATCACAAGCTGCGACAGCCTACCTCGTCGGCTCTTCCGCCGGACCACGATGCGTCTTCGGCGCTTTCATGGGCCGACGAAACCCGGTTCGGTGAGCTGTCTTTCCCCGCGCAGCGCGTCGCGCTCTTCCTCCGCGCCATTGTCAAGAACCCCGACGTGGTGGTCCTGGACGAAGCCTTCTCGGGAATGGACGACGCCGTGCGCGACAAGTGCGCCTTGTTCCTTGTTGAGGGCGAGCACAAGACCTACGGGCGTAGGGGAAGGGACATTATCACGAGCGAGCAGAGTCAAAACGGGTCGGTGGTGATGGGGGGCCTGACGGACCGGCAGGCGCTGATTTGTATTGCGCATGTCAGGGAGGAGGTACCGGACTGTGTGAGGGAGTGGATGTGTCTGCCCGAGGCGAACTCGGGGCGGGCGCCGCGCTTTGGGAGGTTTGACGGACCGGCGGGGGAGGATGAGAGGCGGTGGGAGGAGGTGTGGCGTACGTGATTGGGGAGAAGGATTTCGCTCGCGGTTTCATTTCTTCATTTGCTGTTCTGATCCGTTGTGTATGTGTGAATGTGGCTGGAAAGTAGATTCTGGCCTACTCTGCCCTTATGTCTACAGTATCTGGTCTAGATGTGCTACAAACGAGGCGTTTAGTGTAGCTAGTGGTGTAGCATAGCCAAGCCCTTATTGTCTGTTTATCCATGTACTATATCATGTTACATAGGAGTCAGGATAGGTAAATTGCCACCCAATTTTACGAGGTATGACTGCAACCCCCCACAGTCCGGCACTGTCTCTCGTCCCGAGTTCCCGCTTCCATCCGACCTCTCAAGAGTCAACCGCTGCTGCAGTGCCAGCCTCCCACACGATTCCCTCCTTCCGCTCGCTCTTGAACTTAATCGCCTGCACCTTGTCTCTGCACTGTCCCGGCCCGGCCCGTCCCGATTCTCGGCCGCCAATAGCCATGCCTGTTCCTGCAGCGCCTGCATCCATCGACGACGAGGCCCTCGCGCCGAAGCCGTGTTGTGTGCCGAAGTTGGCGCCCACAGCGCGAGGGCAAGTCGCACAGAAGGGGTATGCGCATCTTTGTTGCCATTCTTGTTCTGGACACGGAGTACATGGATGGAGTAGACGATGGATGAAAAACCTTGAAGCATCAAGGAAGATGAAAAAGGAAATAAAGAAGATAGGAGGAAATCAGAAGAGAGAAAAAGACACGAGAGAGTGCTCCAAAAAGAAGATGTGAAACTTGCTGATTCAAGACTTCATGGTACATATACGGTAGGGCAACTGGCTTCTTCTTCTCAGCCCCTCTTCTCGGGCCACTGCTCTTCGAGAACGAGACGTCCGATGCACGCGATCACTGTGCGAATGAGAGAAGTACGTTGGGCCACATAGCTAGAGCCATAACATCCCCCCCTCCCCCTCCCCTTTCTGTTTCCAAATCCAAAGAAGAAAGAAACGCGGGAAACATGCAACAGCACACACTTGGGGACATGCGCTAGAAACAGAAGAACTGACCTGTCTAAAAGCCTTCCTCTCCCACCTCCGCCTCTCTGTCTTCATGGCTATCCTCTCCGTCGCCATTACGCTCTCCTTCCATCTGCGCCAGCAACCGACGGATCTGGAGCGGCGGATGGCGAAGCCCCTGGGGGCGGTCTTCTGGGTGCTATCACTGCTGATGCTTGCGTTGGGGCTGGCGAATTATATACGTAAGTGGTCTTTTTTTTTTTACAAAATCGACGCTGTGGATGTCGCCGAGTTGCAGGCCTGCAAGGCGAGAGCGAGCGAGCGAGCGAGGGGGAGTTTCACAAGAGTGTGGCGTTTCGATGTGCTTGTCGAGACACCTCTATGGATAGACTAGACTACAAATTACTAATTTCTGCTGCTGGATGCAGAAACGGTGAATAAGTACGGTCGCCGGGCGGCGATTGTCCAGACGGGATGGCGAACACAACTGGTACGTGTTCATTCCTTCTTTACACAAGAAAAGCAAGGCTGTATAACTCTCGGTTCCAGAGCGGGGAGAACGCCCACTAACAGGACTTGTAATGGGCTATACTAGATTCTGGGCCTCGTAGCACTGTGCATCTTTGCGACTTGCATGGTCTTGTTGGTCGTGACGAAGATGCGGCAGCAGCAGCAGGAGGAGCTACTGTGACATTGCTCCTGTTTCGTGCTTCGACTCTTGTCCTGCTGTCTGGGAGGTGGTACCGGTTTTCAGAACAAAGACAGTAGAGAGGTACGAAATGGAGATGGAATCACTTATAAGAAGACCGAAACGGTCCTAAACGTCTTGCAAATGAATCTGTTAGAACTTACGTCGTGACATCTGAGCTTCACCATCTCTGAATTATTACTCACCGGATAGCAAGTTCCGTCATTCCCGGAATCCTTTGTTTCCAGACAGACTACGGTGGGAAGTAGACAAGCGAACTGTTTACTTCGTGGGAGGTGGCTGTGTATCTCAGGTTCTCAACATATCCAGACTCGGGGTTTCAATTCGGCATCTCGATAATGATTCGCTCAGATCAAAGTACATTTCCGGTTCCTTCTATCTTAATCTCTATCAGTATTTCCAGCAGAAAAGGGTCCTGGGTCACCACAGTGGTCCTCCCTAACGCAATTACAATCAGGTTCGTTGGAGTCTGAACGCGTTTATCTGAAGAAGGGCTTCGAAGAACCTAGCATGTTTGGGTCTCATGATTCTTTGTGCGTGCAGCTTTCTCTGTAAAGGGTGGGATCTGTACTCTATGAGCTTTGTCCAACTTGTATGCTAGAGGTATGTACGTCCGAGATGCCCCTGAGATGCCCCAAAAATTGTATGCTAGTATCCCCCTGCCTACCTATATGATCCTACGCTTGTATGCTGCATTATACGCTGTGACATAGCACAAGATGCGTAATCGCCGCACGTGGCATTTCTTCCTGTCGCGTTGCATGTCTTGCTGTATCCTCCATAATACGCCAGGCTTTTTGGCAGAAAAAGGATTTGTTGATCCCTCACAGGCACCTCGGCCTTTCTTCATCCCGTCTTCCTCTGTTCTCTTTCTTTTTTCTCCCAGTGGTCTTCACATCTTTTTTGTTCTCCCTTCATTCCTTGCTCGTCCTTACTCATCGTTTCTCTACACGATCTTCTTTCCATCTTTGTCCATTATCGGGGGGTATGATTTGGTATTATGTACCTCGCGGCCTCTTTCTCGCCCACCATTATTGCCTGCAAAACAGGTCACTAGCGTCTATCCTCTGTGTTGCGACGCTCTGCTTCTCCTTGGCACATCCGCCGACCTCCCTGCGAAACAAGGCCGCATAGTCCTGCGCCTTCCCCGCAAGGTTCTTTTGCGTCGTGAGCGTGCCGTCCCATGAGAGGAGCGGGACCTCGACGGGTAGCTGCAGGTATCCCTCTTCAGGAAGCGTTTCGAGCATGTCGACGGGCGATGCGAGATCAAAGCTCCCGGGGCTGCTATCGTGTTGGGGGTTGTCGGCAGAAGATTTTTGCGCTGCTGCTGCTGTTTCTTTCTCATACTCTTCCGGTGGGTCAGGCATGTCGCTGTGCGCTCCAAGAATAGCCTCCGCGGTCGCTTTGCTCGGATAAAGGGTGTAGTAACCTCGTAGACGAGAGAGCTGGAAGACATAGTCCAGCCAGGCGGGATACATTTTTCCGGTTGTCCCCTCAGTAAGAAGCGCCGGTGACGAAGACGAAGACGTCGTCTTCTTTTGGTACAGCGTTCGAGATATGAAGTGGTGGAGCTCGATCCATTTCTCACCGGTGATCAGCATGGCTTCGCTGTTGGGCCGCTGCCAAAGGAAGGCAGTTTGTCCGGATGCACCCTTCTTGCTGCCTTGCGGTGCGGGAGGGGAGAATGCAGTGCTTCCGTCTGCGAGAGTACGGGGAATGGAAAAACTGAGACCCATCAGAGATGTGTCGTAGTCTTCCAGCAGAGCCACTTTGGAGTGCAGCTGATGGAGCAACGAGTATTTCACGTCTGGCTGCAAAGTCAGCATACAAGCCATTGTGTGGCGTCTGTCTGCCTGAATATCGCTGGCTGTATTCCCTAAGGAGAGAAGAAAAAAGTGACGAGCAGCACACGCAACATACATTGGAAGAACTGAGGTGTAATTTCGGTGTGGGGAGACAGTACCAGCACGTGGCTTTCTAGAGGGTCAGTCGGCCAGAAAGACTCGACAAAGCGCACGGAGCTGTCCTCCTCATCCAAGGGCTGTCGAGTGATGCGACGGCGTAGTGAAATCATGGATGACTGCTGCCTGGCCCGAGATGTCGGACGAGGCCATTGGAAGCTATTCAGAAACTTCACCATCAAAGGCTCAACCGTGTGGGGCAACTCCACGGTAATGTAAGGAGTATGAATACCGGCGAGATCGGCTCTGGCAATGGAATGAAGCAGCCGCTTGAGGTTTGCGGTCCTGGTCGGGGTGGCATGAATGAGAATGTCAAATCGAACCTTGTTCCAAGCTACGAAGATCATGTGAGAGAGAGAGAGAGAGATTAGTGGGCGTTCTCGTTCTCAGAATAGACACAATCGCCTCCAGCAATAATTCCCTCGTACCTGAGAGAGCTCTGGCATCCAACTTGGACATCCAGGCGAGGCTCTTTCTCGGACGCTCTGGCAGCTCAATAAGAGCCGCCGACGTGGACAGAATCTGGTCCCTGGCAGGGGCGAGAAAATACTCTTCCTCGGCGGTTGTTGAATCGACAATCACCGCCTGCGGATGCATGCGCGCGTTGATGAGTGCTGCGGCCGATAGCAGTTAGCGACCACATTTTGGCTTTTGGCCCATTCTAATTCCATGACTGTCAGGTCAGGATTGGCAAAGCCATGAGAGACTCCCTACACAAAGCTTCTTTCACGGCTGTCCGAGTGCGAGGCTCAGTGGACGATTCAAAGTGATCTGGACGAGCATCTAGTTTTGTTTCCAATTGAGTGTCAGTCGAATACGCTTAGACTTCTGAGATGTGGGCAAGTCGTTGAGCACAAGCGCAACATACCGTGCGTCATGAGCCGACAGTCCTTGTCTATGCCATTTATCTCTAGGAGGTCCTTGACACTCACGTCAGCTACGCCCATAAAAGCAAAATGAACAAGGTTCTGGCGTTCCATGGCCATATCACAGGCCATGGGCAACAATGTCGAGGCGCTCTTGAGACTCGCCGCCGCGAAAAGCACGTTGTGATTTTTGCGCGACACGCCGCCAGCGGCCGTGGCCTGAAGGGTAGACTGCAAGGCGGGATAATGAACTGGTCCGTCGTACTTGGGCCGCGCCTTGAGGCTGCCGCCTTTCGTTGCAACTCCGGCGGGAACCGGCTTTGTCTGCTTTCCAACAGGTTTCTTAGACTTTGGTCCGTCCATCGAGACCTTGCCAACTTTGGCGGCAGCCTCCGAGGCAGGCAGGCTATCCGCACGATGAGACACGCCACCATCTCGGCCGGCTGCCGGTTGTGCTGCACCGGGGCTGTTGAAACGTTCCTCATAAGCTCGTTGAATGGAATCGTATCGATCGTAGGAGTCCCAGGCTCCGCTTTGACTCGTCGACAGGGGGTTCGGGACGGTGGCGTGGCGACGTGCGAAGAAGAAGACAAGAGCGGCTGCGATGAGGGCGTATGCGGCGATGCGCTTCACCCAGGATCTCCGCGGCACCCGCGAAGCGGTCCAGTAGGCGCGACGCTTAGGATGATGGCCTGGCACGGAAATATCGTCGCTCTTCTTGGCCATTTCTTCGTCATGGCGCCAGAGCTGCCACGCCGGCGATGCCGTCATGCTGAGGCGTATTTTCGACGTCGAGAGCGGGCGGGTTGGAATGTCTGACGGAGGGCGCCACACATCAACGCATGATATCGCGAGTTGGAGTAGCAAGCGCTAGCTACGGTGGGATGGTTCGTGACGACCAGTGGGCTCGTTTGTCGGGCGGGCACGAGAAAACGTCTGTGGAGGTTGCGGACGTCGATGCTGCATGCAGAATGGATATTGAATGGAAATATGGAGGAATGATGGAGATGCACGGAAATGTGAACTCGTATTGATGTACACATGTGACTCGTGACTCGTGAGTCTGTGACCTGTACTGAACCGGCGGAGGCTGTTGGGGCTGTTTTAGGGCCCGTTTGGTTGAAACGGGCCGCTGAACGGGCCGCTACAGGAAGCTACAGCCTACAAACCCCTGCAAGAAAGGGGAAACTTCGCAAGCCAAAGGGTCTAAGTTATGTCACCACCAAATCCTCCTTCGTCTTATCCAGCACAATCTCCCTCGTCAACTTCATCAAATCATCCCCTAACGCCTCATCCTGCGATGGCTCGCTGCCCGGGTCCGGAAGCGCCGGCGGACAGATGTACTGGCCGCTGTCCTTGGTAGTTGTGGCAGCGAAGATGGCGCTGACGGCGCCCTGGAACTGGTTTTTCTTGAACGGTTCCATGGCAACTGAGAGGCCGTAGCCGGCAAGAGGGTATCTATGTGTCCAAGCATCCGTCCATTAGCCTTGGTAGGTAACCGCAATGAGTGAACAGAGAAATGGGGGGTGGCAGAGACGTGGAAAGAAAAGGACGGAGAGAGAAGAAAAAGAAAAAAAAAAGGGGGTGGCTTACGGCTCATGAATGTCCTCCTTGCTCTGCTTGGTGCTCACGATACCAGGATGTACGGCATTCATCAAAATGTTCGGGTTCCCCTTCTGCGTCACATTGCGATCAAAGTATCGCGCATACAGGATTCCCGCCAGTTTGCTCCTCCCGTACTGTTTCTTGGCGCCCATATTCGTGTTTATGTCTGGCAGGCTCTTGAACTTGAGAGTGGTTGGCACGCTCGAGTGGAGATTGCTCGACACGTTGACGATGCGTACCACGGAACCAGCGTCGGCCGTCTTCTTCATCAACGGCAGCAGCTGTGATATCAGCACCGCATGGCCCATGTGGTTGATGGCCATGTGGCGATCGACGCCCAACGAGCTGAGTTTGAACGTCATGATGCCACGGCCGGCGTTGTTGACGAGAACGTCCAACCGGTCTGTCGAGTCCTTGATCTGCTCGGCCACGCTCTTGACCTTTTTCCAGTTGGCCAAATCGCACTCGAGCCAGACGGTTTTGTCGACCGAGGCCTGACCCAGCTCCTGGACGAGGGTGTCCTTGGCATCGTTGGCGACCTTTTGAGACAGTGAGAGGATAAACAGCTTGTCAATGTTGTTCTTGAGCAGTGTGTGAGCGACACCGTAACCTATGCCCTCGCTGCCTCCCGTGACAACGGCCACCTTGCCGGACTGGTCGGGCGTTTCATCGAGGCTGAAGGGATGTGTGGATAGGCTAGGCGCGAAATGCCCAAAGTTGGCCGCAACTGCGTTCTTTTTCTGGTGAGTATGTCGTAGTCTTCACTGCGGACTGGGAGCAATGGTCTGGCAAACACGTACTCTTGCTGTGTTCACGATGGAAGACATGATGTTGGACGGCAAATACTTTTTGCTCTCTTATGTGGAAACGAGAAGAACGGCTGTCTGTCAAGGAACGTCTTCTACCACAGCAAATATGCAAGACAAGAATTGATTAGGTTCTACTTTGGGTTCGAGACAGACTAGGTATTTTATATTGGAAGTCAAAGACAGAAAGCGCCGCAGTGGCTGCCCGTTCCAACGCCTGATTCTCCTGCGCAACTTCTGGCTATGAATCATCACCGTCGGGAAAGAAATAAAACGGCGGGTCAAAAACTAGAAGGGGGCCACGTGACGTAAGTAAGTTGCACCGCAAGTTCGCAACCATTCCTCATGAATACCTACCTGATACCTTGCGCAGTGCAGCTTATGGTTCTGAGTTCTCCCAACGTTCCATCCCGACCGCGCAGCACAGATAGGAACCTGTACATACCTCCTACGCCACAGGTCTTCGAAGATTCCTTTTTCCCATCTTCTTCGTCTCGTTTCCTGTTCGTGCATAATGTACAGGATACATACCTATGTATGTACCTAGGTCCTACACGAATCAGGCACACGCGTGGCCTGGACAGTGGAGCCACTCTGTTGTCCAGAGCAACGCAACGCAACAATGGAGCAACTCCAAAAAAAAAAAAAAAAGAACCTCATCACCACAGCGTTGCTACAGACTACAGTGCCACCCATCCATAACCCGTCGTTCTCTTTGTCTCTGCATTCACTCCGCATCTGTCATCCCTCTCACCTCCCCGGTACTTGCCTCTTTACGTTCACGTTAAAGCAAAACAACTTCTATAGTATTCACGAGCAAACCCTCGGCCATCATGGGCAAATCTCGCCGCAACCGAGGCGGCGCCTCGCAACGACGCGATCCCATTGCCAAGCCCGTCAAGCCACCAGCGGATCCCGAATTAGCCGCTCTGCGTGAGGTCAAGATCCTGCCCGTTATCCAGAGCTTGCGCAACGCCGACCCCAAGTCGCGCGCCTCGGCCGCCACGGCCATTACGAACCTCGTCCAAGACGCCCGGTGTCGCAAGCTGCTCTTGCGAGAGCAAATCGTACACACCATTCTCACACAGACGCTCACCGATGCCGCATGGGAGAGCAGGGCCGCCGGCTGGGGAATCCTGCAGGTGCTGGCGCAGGAAGAGGAGACCGACTTTTGCGTTCACCTGTTCCGATCCGATATCCTGACAGCGATTGAGTACGCCGCGCGGGCGGTGGGCGAGAAGCTGGTGGCAGGAGGCTCAGAGTTTGCGAAGCTTGCCAAGGCTGAGAAGGCGCTTGTGGTCAGCATCACGGCGTCGCTTGTGACCCTGCTCACGGCCCTGGCTGAGGCGGGAGACGAGCTCCTGGAGGCGATTTCGTCCAACCCCATCGCCACCGATTTGCTGTTCCTGCTCGTCACGGTGAATGGCCATGAAGGTGATAGTCTCGTTCTACTGCGTGGAGATGCCCTGGCGTGCCTCATGATCCTCACCGAGGACAACACATCCCTGGCTAGCAAGCTCGTCGCCAACACCGAGTGTTACCGGGCCCTATTAGCTCTCAAGGACCAAGTATCCGGCGACGGTGTTCTGGCATGCGCGACTCTGCACAACGTCTTCGCAGCGCTGGAAACCCTCCGAGACGGGTCTTCTGTTCTCCTGGGAGCTACCGCTGCGGATGATGACTCGCTGCTGATACCCACGCTTACCAAGACGATTGCAGGAGTGCAGCTCAGTGGTAATGCTGCTGTCGCAGGTGCCACCGAGGGAGGCTGGTCTAGCCCCATCGAGCAGCAGCAGCTCGCGCTGGAAACGCTCGCGTCCATTGGTACCGCGCTTATCTCGTCGCATGCCCATGCCTCTGGCTCTTCGCCCGCGGCGGGCCACAAAAAACGAGAGAAGGCGCCAGTTGAGGGGATTGACGAGGACGAAGACATGACCATGGAAGTGGACGAACCTGACGGCGGTGAGGAGATGGACCAACACCAGGGCGAGGAGGCCGCCGAGGATGATGACAACGCCAGCAGCCAGGACGACGACATGGACCAAGATGCCATGGAGGCTGATATGGACATGGTGACGGGAGTCGACGATGCCGACCGAGATGCCGCCAACTTGGAGAGCATGCCCGTTCTCCAGGCCCTCATCCAGTTCGCCATCCCGCAGCTCACCCGCATCGCCTCCTTCCAGCCCACCGATGACGACTCCCTCCGCCTGCAGGGCCTTGCCCTCTCTGCTCTCAACAATACGGCCTGGTCCGTCTCGCTTGTCGACTCCTCCGACAGCCTCGGTGCCGCTGTCCAGCAAGTCTGGCTGCCCGTCGCCCGCTCTCTCTGGCAGCAGGTCGTCACGCCCATCCTCGCCAGTGATACCGCTGACATCCGTCTCGCCACCCAAGTCACTGGCCTCGCCTGGGCCCTCGCCCGCACACTCGCCGGGGACCAGCCCTCTTCCCCGCTTCAGGGCTCAGACAACCACCACCAACACGACCACCACCGCAAGTTCATCTCCCTCTACCAGGTCACTCGCACTATGTCTCCGGCCTCTCCGCCTTCCCAGGAAGACCCCTTCCAGTGCCTCGGCGTCAAATGTGTAGGCGTCCTCGGCCAGCTCGCCCTGGCCCCTTGTCCCGTACCCACCAACCTCGAAATCGCCACCTTCCTCCTCGGTCTACTCTCATCCCTGCCTGACACGCCCCCCGCCGACGCCGTCGAAGCCCTCAATCAGCTGCTGGACGTGTACGCCAACGAGGACTACCCCTACGAAAAGCCCGTCTTCTGGCAACACGGCCTGCTGTCCCATCTCGAGGCTGCCCTGCCCAAGGTGCGTGCCATGGCCAAAGGTGTGAACAAGACGTCTCAGCCGGAGCTGAGGACCCGTGCTGATGAGGGAGTCTTGAATTTGACGAGGTTTGTGGCGTATAAGAAGAAGCATCGACCACAGGGATGTTAATTAAAGGGAGGCACCTTGTGTGCATCATTTTCTTATGATTCTATATGAAATTTATCTTGTTTTCCTTATCCTATCATGGTCGAGCGTGATTTGGGTACTCTGCCGCGGAGTACAGAGAGGACCCCGTCAAAAGGTTCAAGAACTGAGGAAGGAAGGAAGAGAGGGAGGAAGGAAAGAAAAGAAGAGATGGGCAAAGTTGGATATATCTTGAAAGAGAAGGTGATGAATGAAAAGAGGGATGTATGAGTGAATGATCTTGCTGGATAAGGAGAAGCTAAGCACGCAGATGGTAGGGATATATTCGGGGGACGTTAAGTGTGTGATCTTGAATACATACTATAAATTACTTTAAAAGACACATGTACTTCACTGACATCAATTGGACATTCATGAAAGAAGACACGTGAGTCACTCTTGGATGAGAGGCTTGGCTGTCTCGGGCAGCTTAGCTTAGCTGGTACTCTGCAGTTACATAAACACACTCCATCTCAAGCATGTCGCATTCTCGGTCCTCATACCAAGTCCCATGATCCGTCCGGGAGAAACCATTTGGAAGTTAGAACCGAAATTGCGCAATCTTCCAAATGGGGAGACAAAAGAGGCCGAGATGTGCGAGTCTAGACAGGCTCCTGCGCATGAAAGTTTGATCTCGTCCATGAACTATGATTGACACGGCCGTTGATGCAGCGATATGACCGCGATTGAACATCTGGCCTAGCAGCTGCGAATACTATGTATGTATTTACATATCTACTAGGGGGGTTTAGTTTACATAGTCAACCCGGCCGTCTCGAAGTGTCGGGAGTATGTACATACGGAGGTCACTGTTGGAGGGCTACCGGGTATTAACGCCAGAAGAAATACATATATGTAATGGAGAAGACAGAGAGCGGAGAACGTAGGCCAGACACCCGTAGGAGCTGGGCTAGGTACGCAACAAGAAGGAGGTCTGAGAGGTACGTAGTACATAGACCGAAAAGACGACAGTTCCCACAGGAAAAAAGGCAGGACTCGACAAAAAAGAACGAAGGGCCTCAGAGAATAGGAGACTTTTTTCTTTCTCAGTCGCTTCTTAGGGATGATGATCCTGGAGAGCTTTCGAACCTGCGTAGGCAGCTCTCGATTGATCATCCACGGTTGCATTAGAAAGGCAATTACCCATTTCAAAGCGACGGGTCCAATGCCTTCACATCCCCAGATCTCGCTGAAGGCCCGAGCATTCCCCTTGACGGTCTTCTCCCTCACTAACGGCACAGAAAGGGGAAGGGGAATCTCGTCCTCATCAATCATGTCAGTGACGGACATGCTCTCCCGCTTATCGAGGGGCGGAGACGCTTCTGAAATAAGCGTCATCGTCCAAAGTGCGTCCTGAGCAACAGACTCGGGGGTATCCTCATCTACTCCCTCCAAACTCTGAATGGGGCGAAGTGGCAAATCCTCATCAGTAACATCCTCGACAGTAGCAACATCCTCAACAGCAGCAACATTCTCAACAGCAGCAACATTCTCAACAGCAGCAACATTCTCAACAGCAGTATTATCTTCGACGACAACGACATCCTCGATAGGAGTGATATCCCCGACGGCAGTGACATCCTTGACGTCGGTGACCTCCTCAGCTGCAGTGACACTCTCATTACTATCCTCCTCAACAGCGGCATCCTCATGCTCATGATGCTGGAAGGGAAAGGGGTTCACTCCGGTTTCCACAGCGGCGTGGGAGACATCAACGGCCTCGAAAGTAGGACACTCATCCTCAACGTGCTCAGGGGCAATAACCTCTGTCTCTTCGTACTCCACGGGAGGCCACAAATCTGGGACATCGGCAGTGGTGTATCTGGCTCTGACAGGAACAGGAGCAGGCGAGTAAACAGGGACAGGAGCAGGCGAGTAAACAGGGACAGGAGCAGCAACTGGTGCAGGTGAAAGTGTATAAACAGGGGCAGGAACAGGTGCGGGTGCATAAACAGGTGCTGGTGCGAATGCAGGAGCGGGAGCAGGAGCGAACTGAAAGACGTTCGCCTGCTGCGGCCGGTAGGTGTATGATGTATCCCTGTTGAGGCACTGGCGGGGAGTGAAACTGATTAGGTTGGTGGTAATTCCAACCTCCTGAAATCCCTTGCGCAGACATAAATGGTTGCGCTGGCGCGGCCGGATCGCAAGGTCCTCCACAGGCATCAAACAGAGAACTGGGCAGTCCGTAGGCTCGGGACAACTCCTTGTTAGCCGAGTGGCCAAGTTGCTGCCTGAACTACCCGTCAATAAGTCCGAGTCGGGCCTGCTGGGCCATCTGACGAGCCATGTTGGACTTGACCTCAAGACGATGCTTAGCCTTCTTGACGGCGTGGATGGCCGACCTCAAGCTATCCGACGACAAAGCGCCCTGATCAATGACCTCTGCCAGCAGCACCGAAAAAAGGCCAAATCCTCCGCGGTCGCGGTGAAGGCTAAAGCTACCCAACGGACCACGTGATCTAGGGCTGCCCTGCTTACGCACGTAATGTGCTTGGTACAGGATTCAGAAGCGCGGCCTGCCTCACATGCACTTAGTCCTCACTGCTCAGAATCCAGAGCGGGTGGACGAGGTCGTGTCCGCCGAGCTTCGCCGGCTAATGGAGAAGACCATGATGCATCCCCAAGGCCTTTTGCGAGACGACCACCATCGTTCCCGACGGTTATTCGAACTACCACCGCCGCCGCGACGGCCAGTACGTCCTCATCAAGGTCCGTCGTCGCCGAATCGGTTGTCGTCGATACACCTTCCCAAAAACCGTCAGGCTGAGCAGCCGCTATACTTTGTTGAAGAAGGTCTGCGTCGCACCCCTCCTGACGTTCGAGACCAGAGTAAAACGTGGTCATGAATAACACTCTTAAGAGCATTGTCCTATGCACTTACCAATGTTGTCATGATCTTACAATAGGATACCCAAGCTGCGTGGAAGGACAACGCTCTTAAGAGTGTTATTCATGACTACGTTTTACTCTGGGCTCGAACGTCAGGAGGTGGTGCGACGCAGACCTTCTCCAACACAGCCTCGCCGCCCTCGCGCCAAGCAAATTCAAGCCTTTTTCTAGCCAGGGACAGATCTGACAATCAAGCCTACCAGATTGTCCGTTGTTGGAACGGCCTCCAGTGTGTTATACTCCCAGTCAAGCTTGCCGACAGTGTCGAGAGCTTTTGACTTTGCGAACTCGATCCAAATGTCGCTGCTTAAACGAGCTGTGCTGGTAGCAGCATACCTTCTTGTCGCAAGACTTTAAGAAGCTCTAGCGTTGTGAACAGGTAGTTCATAAAGACATGATGGGGCGATGAAACCAAGCGCTACACCAGGTCTAATACCACTCGCGAGGTAAAACTCCCGGGCGCGGGAATAAGCAGTCCAAGAAGTCATGCTTCGTGTGCCGAAAACCCGGTTGCTGGTCCACGAACCACACGGGGCAAGAACGCAGGCAGGAGAGAGCCCGCTGGTGGGAGGAAAGAAGAAAGTCGGCACACCTTTGGAACGGAATTTCTCGCTGCTCGTCGAGAAGCTCAAAAAACTGTTCGAAGGATCATATTTTCCGTCCCAGGTTCCAACGAGACACGAAACTGAGGAGCAAGTTGAAGAAGAGCATGCCATCGAGCGGGATAAGTCAATTCACCCAGGTCCGACCACCCAACACATACGAAGCGCTGCTGGTCGAATACAAAAATTGCGTATAGGTCAACTCCGGCTTCATGATGTCGGTCATGTCGGCCGTGAACGCCGCGGGACCGGTAATCGCTGCTGACTGAATACATGTCCAAGTGCTAGAAACCAGGAATATTTGAAGACTCTGTCAAATTCTGGTACGCCAATCGGCTTGGCAAGGAAGCAAGTCGTGGCAATGGGCATGGCTGACACTGGCACGATGATAGGAAAACGGCTTAGGATCGAGCTCGAGAGCGAAGCAAGCCCTCGGCAAACTATCCCATTTGAGACCGGTTGCCATTATGCTCAATGTCTAGATAAAACAGTAGGGTTCCGTTGGTGAAATCGCACGATGCACCCGTTAGATCAGACGGACTCGCGAACATCAACATATGACTCGCGGTGTCCAAGTAAGGAGAAGACGCCAGGAGGTAAGAAAGCAGGGACCAAACCATCGAAAGAAAAAGATTTGACTTCCAAAGGTCGTCAAGCAGACATGCACCCGCTTGCTTCACTTATTCCCATGTGAATTGCGAATATACTTCGTTTCCGAAAGCAACTTGGAACCATGCGTACCAACTGCCATGATATATGTAGAAAAGGCACTGTACAATGTCTGACTGAATCAGAATGTCAAATGAGCCGTCACACCATGGCACACAGCATGTACATACTGACTTACAAGTGCCATCCCATCGCATCAACAATATTGACGCACATTTTACATGTTTTCGCCCCTCGCTCGAAACGAGCTCAGAGCAAAGCCACCACATGACACCATGACACAAGTAGAGCTCCCATTACAGAAGATATCGCACTTAGTCGTCAAAATCGTAGACCAGTCAGCTCAGCACACCCATCAGTCAGCTCAGCACACCCATCAGTCAGCAGTCGACAATTCTCAACACCGCTCAAAAACGCGATACAGCCCCTTCAGGCTCGCCACCTCCAAGATTCCCCCATCCATAAGTGTCTTGGTAGCAACCAATTTACTCTTGAACGCCGGAAAGAATATGTGTTCCACTGCCCACCGCACGTGCTGCCTCCTCTTTTTTATTTCCACCGGAATATCATCCTCCCCGCCTTGCCCACCATCATTATTGCCGCCGCCGCCGCCGCCGCTGCTGCTATTATCGTTATTGTTATTGTTGTTATCGCTGTTGGTGGCGGCGGTACTCCCCCCCACCGCTGCTGGAGCAACGGGCAATTGCTCCGGCACATAAAACGTGGCCAGCTCGCGCAAAAAAGTCTCAAAACAAGCCTTTTCCTCCGTCCAATTCACATTGGGCCCAAGACGAAGCAAAAATCGAGGAAGCTTCCCCAGTGGAGGCGTGTACCCTTTTACCAGGAGGGGAATTGAAATCAACTGTCCCGCGGGGGAGACCTCGAGGGAGAAATACTCCTGGAGCATTTCACGTCGTTCAATGAGCTGAGCAGATACCTTTTCGATGATGGCTTCTATGGGGAAATCGTCGTCCGAGGCATCGAGGGCTTTCTTTTCGGCCTCGGCTGCCATGCGCAATAGACGCCGCAGATCTAGGGCAGGGCTGAAACGGATGGTGCCGAAGTTGCCAAAGTCGTCTAGGCCCAATTGATATAAATACTCAAAGCACGCGTGGCCGTAGTCCACCAGGTATAGTTTGACACCGCCCTGCATGGCTACTAGTCTTCTGTTCTCGTCTACGATGCCGACGAATGTGTGTGTGGAGAATATCTCGGTCAGGTCGTTGTGAATATCGCGGCATACTTCGTTACGAAGCTCCTTGAGGCTATTCAGCTTGTAAATAGTCGTCTCTCGGTCTTCGATTGTCTCGTACTCGATCTTCTCTGGCAAAGCCAGTGGCTCTTCTCTCGTGGCAGCGGTACCCTCTGCAGAGCTCTCGTCGGGTTCCGCGCGGGGGAACATTGTAGTTATTTTGCGAGCATGCGTGTCGGTCCGGACCAGGTCGTTGGAGTTTCTTCTTTTCTTTCCCGAGATCATGAACTTGGGGACAGGCTCCCTGTCCTCGTCCATGGGATCAGAAACCGGATTGGTGCCCGGGAGCAGCGTCTGTGTCTGGAAAGTTCGGCTTGCATCGACACTTGCCAGCTGCGACTGCAGCTCTCTGCAGACTGCCTGCCCGATTTCGTCTTCATTGAGGAAATGCACTTCGCGCTTTGTTGGGTGAACATTGACGTCGACTCGGGCCGGGTCAATATGCAGGCTCAGGTAGATGAAGGGGCGGCCTCCTTTGGGAAGGTAACTGTCATAGGTCTGCTCCAGTGCCTTTTTCAACTGGCTCGATTCTACGCATCGATTGTTAATAAAGAGTAAGAAAACCGTCTTCTTGATGTGGTAGTTGGCATTCGTGGCCAACACGTGCGCCTTGAAGCCCCATCGCTCTTCGGCTGCATCGAATTCAACCAGCTCATTGGTGACACTACTTCCGTAGATCTGTCGAATTCGGTCAGAGGTAGTAGCTTGGGCTTGTATGGACAGGCTGCTGGAGCTTTCTCCAGCCTTTTTGCAGGTGAAGCCCACTCCTTGACAGTGAATGGCGTAGCGTCCTACCATATCGATGATCTTGTTGAATTCTTCGGCGTGAGATCGAAACGCTCTCCTACGAGTGGGTATATTGAAAAAGAGGTCCTCTACTGTGATTTGGGTGCCCGGCCGGCCTGCCACGCCCTTTGGCTCTACAGGCTGGCCAGGCTTGGGAGCGGCCAACCTGCCGTCCAGGTAGTGAGCCCGCCATGCTAATGTCGAACCTTTGGTTTTCGTCGTGACGGACAAGTGTGCAATGTGACTTATGCTCGCCAGAGCTTCTCCCCGAAAGCCATATGTCTCTATTGATGACAAGTCCTCAAAAGCCTTGATCTTACTCGTGGTATGCCGCTCACACAGGATGGCCAAATCATCCTTCTGTAAAGCGAAGGATTTGTCAGCGAACATTTTCTGCAGGAGCAGCCATGAATGGTGAAATAGACAGCAAAGAGTATATAGATGAGCAAAGTTGAACACAGTCAAGAAGAGTTTGAAAACAAACCTCAATCCCACAGCCATTATCTGTGATTTGAAGGAGCTTCAGCCCACCGTCCTTGACGAGAATGTCCAGAGCCGTAGAACCAGCATCCACGGCATTCTCTATCAACTCCTTGAGAGCATGGACCGGAGCTACGATAATCTCACCAGCCGCGATTTTGTTGACCACGTCCTGGTCCAGGGCCTGATATTTCGGAGGAGGTAATATGCGATTAGCCAGAGCTCAATCAAGACCCACTACTAGAGAACCAGACACTACCCTTCCCAAGTATATTGGGAAGTGCATCATCAACGCAGCGCGGGCTATTGAGACCGTACCTTGATACGCCGAGCAGGTCGAGGCGCGTCAGACTCGGGAGCATCTTCTGCTTTCCGCTTAGCACCCGCAGGGCCGTCCAGATCCATGCTGTCCAATCTTCTCCTCGCAGTGGGATCGGCGACCCAGATAGGAAGTGAAGCAATCACCACAGAAGTCGCAGGGAGCTATCAACGGCGTTTCAGTCCACCCATCCCCCGAACACCGACTTCACCACTGACTGGGGCGTCAAACACGTGGCACAGGATCGAAGGCTCGGCAGGACAAGATGACGAACTGTGTCCTTGCGCCGTTTTCCCCTCCGCAAACTGGAATGGGGGAGCGAGAAAAGACACGGACGGCGGCACGCTGGGTCGATTAGACAAACGGTCTTGGTGCTGGCGTGGTGGAGTTGCATCAACGCGCTTGGGTCGATCGCCAAACCTCAGGGTTCAAAGACGCGAGAAGGTGGCGGGGGCACGTGACGCTTTGACCAGCTCGCGCTATCCCCGTACATGTTCTACGGAGTACCTACATGTTCCCGCCCGTGCGTGTTCCCGTACGAATGTACAGATTATGTACCGCGGGTACCTATGTACTCCGTACATAATGCAATGCCGGGTTGGCCGGCTCAATGCACGGACAGCACGAGACGGAAAAAACGTGACTTTTGCATCCGATGCCGTGCGGCTCAGGTACCGGATTGCCTCGATGCGGCGGTGGGTCCTGACCGGGCCAGAGGCCGACAACGCAGTGGATGAGGGGACAAGACCAGACCAGACATGCAGGACTTGGAACGAGTGCATCAAGCCATGGGAAGTTGGAGCACATATCACGAGCCAAAAAAAGACAAGTCGTGCCTCCTCGCATCAAAGGAAGCAAGGCGCAACATAGCACGGCAGATGCGATTCCCAAGCACATGGGATGCGGATGCTTCTCCGTACGTACTCCGTATGTACCTATATATTGTATACATACCTACGCATATGTGTACATACCTACATACCTAGGTATATCAACGTCCTAGTCCGGACATCTATTTTGGGAAACGCATACATATCGTCACGTGTGCATGTTGGATATTCGGTGCAGCATGCAGCAGAAGTGAAGCAAGATGCAGAAGCAGAAGAAGAAGCCAGCCAGTCGCAACAGCGGGAGCCACCGCAGCAGCAACTGCCGTGGATGGGCCTAAAACGGGGAATATGTATGGATGAAATGGGCACTTGCAAGTATATAGGTAGGTATGTATGTAACATACGGAGTACGTTAGAGTCTAGACATGTTGCAGCAACGAGCAGTTTATCGGCGCAGCCAACATAGCGTCGCAGCATAGCACAGTACACTGCGTGAATGCGACGCTGCAGTATCACCTCCGCGCGGGCTTCGAAAAAAACCCGTCTTGCTTTTCTTTTTCCCGCGTGGTAGCCTGCGGTTGGGCCCACGACCATCGGATGAAGTCGAGAAGACGCTTCCTCTGCTGGGGGCAAGCCGCCCTGTGAATACCTACATATAGGTACACCTACACTGTGTGATTCTGTATGATCATGCATGCACTCTGTAGGTACATACTGTACTGCTGCCAGCCCATGCTGTCCATGTCTCCCTGCTCTCGGCTCCCTCCCTGCTTTATGTACTCCCTGTCTCCGGCGGCTTTCAACGGCGGCCTGGCGGCGACCAAAGCCAAGCGAGGACGGGTGGACGTTTTGGAAGGGGGTCGCGATGCTTCTTCTGCGCCACATGTACGGAGTACATACATTATGATACATGCACGCCGCGGTCCCGCCACACTGGGCCATCTCTCTCCGCTCCAAATCTTCCCGCCTGTCAGGTCGTATGTAACACTAACGAGTTAAAACAACCCGTTTATCGTCATCGTGGATGACGTGCTCACGGTTGCTCCAGAGCCGAGCCGCCGGCAGTAGGTAGGTACATATGTAGCCTGTAGGTGCATATTTCTTCTTCTCTAGCGATCACCTGCTTTCATGTCTTCCATGCACAACGCCGTACCCTCCCTGCCTGCTTTCCGGCGGGAATTGTGTACAGAGTACAGAGTACGGAGTAGATATGTGTAGTATGTACCTAATGTACCGTATATTCGTAGTTCACAACGTGAAAGAAAGACCCCAAAGCAAAACCCGATAAGTTGTCGAGGTGCAGCTCAAACCCCCGTCCAGCGTTGCGTGCATATGCTTTCGGCCCGAGGGCGTGTGATTTATTCCCCTTCCGACCATGTTTCAGCTGCCGAGCGCGGAGTACCTATGTTTTTTCTCCTGCTCTCTTCTACATGTATGGACCTATGTACTCCATACGCTGAGGGCTCTCCCTCTTCCAGGCTACACAAAAAAGACAAACCCAAGAAACCAACACCAAGATATATGATGATACATACGGATCATAGTGCGGAGTAATCGAGAACTACCTATGTACACACATACATAGAAGAGCCCTTGCTTCAAAACCGCACCCCAAGTGTGGGGACAACCCCCGATTGAAGGGTTCATGCTTTTTCCCCATGACAAAACCCCCGATCTATTCCGTTTCGGGACTCCCACGCGACCAGGATTCGTGTGAGTCCGTACGGACTAGGTGCGAAGTAGCTAGTGTGGGGCCCGAAAAAAGAAAAAAGAACAAGCCGGTATAGCCGAATTGAGGTAAGGGAGGGCTCGGGGGGGGGGGGCGTGGTTCGTTTAGAGCAGATAAAATTTCCGGCTGTTGGCTTCAAAGGGCGGTTCCACCTTTTGATCATTTGCCGAGGAGCAATAGGTAAATTAACGAAGTATGTCAACTTTCGGCACGGGTATAACGCGCGACCTTTTTTTTTTTTGTCTCCTGAAATCTTTCTCGTTTTCAATGTACATACACGGGGTTTCGCATCTACGGGTGAATAACCATACGTAGGCGAGATTCGCGCTTCCCAGCCAGGAAGCCTGTTTACAGAGTATCTTGGGGAATAGATAGCGTCGTTCGGCTGACCAACATGGATCCTTAGATCCTATGCGCTGAGTTTAGGTATTGTACGTAGGCGAGATCGCCGTTCAGCCTTTCTACGTAGGGAACAGCCTCTGCTTTTCTGTCTGACTATCATGATATGACATCCTCTCGTGGAACGAAACACGGGTGTGGTGTGGTACATGGGCGAATTTCGTGCCCGCCAGCAAGTCATCCCTCGAGGACATTGGAATAGCCTCGTTTCGTGGAAGTAACAACCAACAACCAACACTTTTGGTGTTTTTTTTGTTTTATTTCCTTTCCTTTATTTTAACGATGTCATATGTATCAAAAGCCGCGCTTGACTTGCCGGCACGCACGGCGCATTGTGGGGATTCTTGCGCAGGTGACACAGCATACAGACGATGCATACATGTGCACATGTCAACATGGGAGGGTGTGGAGGGGGTCGTCAAATCCCTGCAACGGCCAAGATTGAAATTGTTCCGGAAGTGGAGTTTGCCTTGATACATCATACATGTAAGGTAAGGTATGGTACGGAGTAGGCAAGTACGTTACTGTATGTAGATGAGATGGTGATAGAAAACCCGCGATATGAACTCCGTAAACCAAGAAGAAAAATGCCACTCATGCATACTTCTCGACTTCCTTTCCTGGATAATATAAAAGACAAATGACATCACGCCATGCCTTCCTGACGGACCCCAGGTGGCAGGGTATCTATCGCGTGCGACCCTCTTCACCCCTTCCTTGCCCCCTTGCCTCATGAAGTTGAATGTCCCGAACTCTCCGAGCCGCACAACCACACCTGCACCAGATTACCACCGCCAACCCACCGCCGTGCAGAATTAAACTTCATGGTCCCTTCCCCGAACTTCACACTGTACTCCGTACCGGATTTTCCAACGGAAGTGGGCAATCTCAGGGAACCACCCCGACTGCGGCCCACTTCTCCATGATTCCCATGACCCAACCCAAGCTTTTGAGACCGATGATGATGCTTTTCCCCGTGCCGATAGTTGCATAGAAATAGAAAGAAAACAGGAATGAAAATGAAAAGAAACAACAGCCGACTAACCACAACGCCTATTGAAAGACGGGAACCGTGCAAGATCTGAAAGGTGGTGCGGAGTCAGAACCCCGAGCTACGTCGAGTCTGTCGCGACGTGCAACACGCATTACTGGCGCTGGCCGGGCCAAAAAAGTAAACCCCCCCCCCTCCCCCCCCCCCAAAAAAAACAATTCAACAAGACTGAATGGGGAATAAACGACAAAGCAAGCTTTGCTTGCTAGGTCCATCGCCGCCCATGATCGTAAGACTTGACCGGCTCATCCGAGTTCCCCAAGAGGCCATCAATCGCAAGTCGCTTAGGCCGTTCGCCTGCGCCATACCCGCCACCTATTGTCGGAGCTCCCAAAGAGGACATTCGATCCATTTGCGGCCGTATAGGCGGGAGTTGAAAGCTCGACGAAGTAGTATGCGGTGGTGGCCTCGTAGGCGGAGATGGTTCTTTCGGGAACCCATGAGGCTGTAGAGCCGGATCAACCATTTGTTTATTATGATCTGGCGTCGCACCGTGGTACAGCGGTGGTCGTTGCGCAGCAGCAGCAGCAGCAGCAGGGTGATCGATTCCGTAGTCTCCAGCGTTTGGAGCTCGGCAAGATTGGCCGGACGAAGGATGCTCTCGAGGGACGGAGCCGGCGGCATGGTCAGTCTCACCTCGGCGAACTTTGATGGAGTCAAATGATCCAGGTCCACGTTGAGCGAACATGGTCCCGGGTCCGGGACTCATGCGAGGGTATGATGATTCGGCTTGGGCCCCTTGCCCATTTGCCACGGGCGGTGGTGGTGGTACGGGTGTGTGTTGTTGTTGTTGTTGTCGTCGTTGGTGGTGGTGCTGCTGCTGCTGCTGCTGATGGTGGTGCTGATGGTGGTGGTGCCGAGGTGTTTGTCTCGGAGGAAGAGACAGTAGCAAGACCACAAAGTAAAATGACCCCTCCTTGGCAAGCCCTGCACGAACGGGCATGGGTCTTGGAAACCCGCTGCTTCCTCCAACAAGGAATACCAGATGGTCTCGCACGCCGAGCGGGAACCGCCCAAAGTCTTCCATGGTGAAACCTAGTCCGTGAATGCTTTCAGAGCCGCGGCTCAGAATCGGTGGCAGGTAATTTGGTTCTCGCTGCCTCTGCTCATGGTTGAGATAGGAATGCATCGCTGAGACTTTGCCGTGTTCGCTTGGCAAAAGAACCTGACCCAGGTTTCTTCCCGCCATGCTCGGCAGACCAAGGGTATCCCAGAACGTTGGTGATCCTTTGAGAAAGTCGAGATTCATGTCTAGGTAAGCCACCGGTTCCGATGAGCCGGGCGCATTAGACAGACTGTAGTAGCCGTTTAGATCCGCGGATGATATTGATGATGGGTCGCCGGTCCTTGCTGATGAGAAACTGCCACCGCTTGCTGCAAAGTCCATGCCGCGAAAGTGCTGATGATACCGCTGATAATGGTCGTCGTAACTGCCTGGACCAATGGATGGATGGATGTCCGCGGGACGTCGCGGAGACACGTCGCGAGACTGCCCTGGTGTTTGGCGCATACTGTCAAACCGTGCTTCTCTGTCGTCTCGAAGCCGCGGTCTGCCTCGCTTTTTGTGCTGAACGTCTACGCAAGAGTCCTCTTTGCCGTTGCTGATGCACCGTGAACACGGTCGTTGTGCTATAAACATCTTATTAGCGAGGTCGTCTTGTAAAATGATGGGTGCCAGTCTTAATTCCATCCTCCATCGTTTGAGTCTGAAACGAGAGGCGAGCACAGAAAGAAATAATCATACCATCGCATCTATAATACAAAACCAGGAATTGTTAGCATGACGTTTCCAAGTGCTGACGCGTAGATCGGAAAACAACAGAACCTACCGGAGATGAGCTCTTTTGCAAGGCACACAGGCTGAAGCAACATGGCCTTTGGTTTTCCGTTGAGCCTTGGGCGAATCGACGGCCTGATGACGGTCTGACGGAGTAGATGTACCAGACTGACGAAGTTCAGCTCCCGTCCTTGAGTTGCCGACCGAAGAAACAACGGGAAAGTGTTGCGGCGTGTGGCCCGACTTCAACTCGTGGCCGTGCTGCGGCTCATGGAACGAATAGAGTGAAGGGTGATTCGAGTGAGCGTCTGATCCTAGGTAAGAGTAAGGACGGTCCATTACGGCTGATCTTCCTGGATATGGACCAGGAAATATCACGGGTGGCATCGGCGCCTGTGGAGGTGGTAATTGCAGGCGAATGTCTAATGGTCGCTTCTGCGTGTAGACATCATGAATCCCCTCTGTCGAGTACCCACTGGAACCTCGACTCTGTTTATACAGCTCTCGAGGGTCATTCGGCGACACGGTCGGTGCGCCGGACATGGGAGGAGACGGGTATGCCCGCGTGCGAGCAGATATATCTGCTCTTGAACTTTGCGACTCCCAGGCCACGTTGACACCAGAGTTGTGATCCGGAAACAAGAGGCTGGGGCACGGGCTCAGAAGAGACGAGGATGTATCCAGCGGTCTGCCTTTCGACAGCATCGGTAAAGATGGTAAAGGCCTGCTCTTTAAGTCTGGCTGGCTGCTTGATGGGTACTGTGTTACGGCCGGGTTCGACATCCAAGGAACCTCTTTTGCGCCGTCAATCAAAGGACGTGGGACAAAGAACGAAAGAGGAAAAGGAGGACAGCAAGGCGTTGGCTGTAAATTCTCCCACACTGCTCCGATGGTTCGCAGATCCCCGATGAAGTTTATATTTTCAACGTCAGTGCTGCGGGAGCATCAAAGGTATGAGTTGCGTTTTGTCGGATGAGGCGTCAAGTATTGATTATTGTGCAACGATGTGCCAGAGCGCGTTCGTGTCAAGTGATATGCCAGGAAATAACAGTTCGGCTGTGTTTAACACACGTCATAAAAGTGTGTCAGATTCCAACAAGTTACAGACCTGAGACTGTATCAAGGAACGAAAAACGTGATCGAGATTTGGGCGGATGCTCGAGAAAACATTCAGTGTCCTAGACCGAGAAGATGGAATGAGGAGGGTTTAACACGGAAAAACCCAAGACGGAAAGCCTGGACAGCGGCACTGAAGCGGATACACATGCGTCTGATGCCAGAGCGGCTGGCCGGGGTGAAACAAGGTGCAGCACAGTGACACTCTTTGACGGGGTAATATCAAGGTGCTAGGTAGGTAATACGACCCTGGGGGAGGGAATCTGTGAGCAACGGCTACGATCGAGCTGCTTTGGGGAGCTCCCACACGGCCTCTTGCACTTTACAGTGCGACAAACATCCGGACGAGGTCTTAGTTTGGGGATCTCGAATTAAGAGGGAGATGAGCGTTTCCTGCCCCCCCTCCCCTGTTGGCTCCTTTCCCGGTCTCCCCGGTCCCGGCTTGTCCTTCCTGGCTGCTTGACTGCTATCAAGCCACATTACTACGGAGTAGGTAGGTAGGTAAAACGGTTCGGGACTCAGAACGCAAACAGTAAAAGCGATACAATAAAGGCTGATCGGCGGCTCAAGGGTCGGGTATTGTGTTGTCTGCTGGCAAGTAAGGTATTAGTGGGAAGCAAACAAGGGGGATGGGATTGCTGCGGGCAAGCAAGGTTCTTGCGACAATCCCAGCTTGAAACCTTTATAACAGCACATGCTTCGGACTTAGTGAAAACTAGCTCAACGCTTATTGTGGAGTGCTCACACCGGGGAGAAAGGAAATGTCTACGCATTTATCATTCTAGACTCGGACCTTGCCATGCCTTTGTTTGGCGGGCCCTCGCCCGTTAGCCACGTGTGCTAGGACTTCCAAGACGCTGCCACCTGGGGTGGCGGCATCTCGTTACCAGCTTTGGCTAAAATGTAGCAAATATGTTCCAGGACCAGTTTGAAGGAGCGTCATGTCTCGCTTCTTGCCGGTGGGTATGTACATAGTTGTAATCCGTACAGAAACAACATGGCATCTGATACGAGCTTCATTGCTCAGCTCTGTCCCAGCAGCTTGCCCTGGAGCTGGCTTAACGACTCACGCCACAAGAAGCCAAGCCATGACAGCGGTGACGCAGAGGAACGGCTCTAAAGCTGATGAAAAGACTCCCGGACATGAAAAGGCGGCTTCCAGTGCAGTCCAGTTCAGTCCGTACAATGAGTCGAGGCGTGAGCAAGCAAGTTGTACTTGTGCGAGGCGAGGGCTGATGGGCTCGCCTTGCAAGGTGTCACCGGCGGAGATGTGAAGGGAGCTAGGCTAATTGACCCGAGTGGACGGACGTGAATCGCGAAACGGCAATGGCAATGAACAGCGTCAACGCCTCACAGAATTGTGACCATGGCCGCCATACCATGTACATACCTAGGTACATAGGTATGTGGCAATTCTGAGGGGGGTTCGTAGGTACATACATACTCCGTAGTGACACTGATGAGATGGCTGTTCCGAAATGCGGACTCGTGCACATGGGAGCAGGGATTAGAAGAGCTCCTTGGGTGTAAGAATGGAATTCCCCGTTGGGATGGCTCAAGCGATGAGGGAGCATCCGGGCACCTCGCAGTCACTGGACGTCAAGGAAGAGCCATGATTGGTGCTAAAAGTTCCTTGATTGATCCTGCACGATGATGGCTGCCAGAATCGGATCGGGTCACATGTTGGAACACTTGGCACTGAGACCCTTCCAACTCCTCAACTCCAAGCCCGACGGGTAGGTAGCTCAAAAAAAAGCGAATGGGACCAAGCGGGACCCTTCTCGCAAGCGAACCTTGAATCCAACTGGTGGACAAGCGCGCATATGATACCGGGGGGTGGTTCGCTGAGCCTGGTGACGATGATGCCTTGTGGAGTCCTTCACGGAGTTTTGAATTGTGGACTGGATAATTATGGCGGAAGAAAGGGGAGACAGGGGTGTGTCAAGACTCAACAACGGCGGCGGAAGGAGATTGAATCCCCACGGAAATTGGACGACGAGTTGCAAGTTGCTGCTGCAACTTGCCAGACGGCTGTGACTCATGTTGAAAGTTGTAAATTGTAACGTATGTTTATGTACATACTCTGTATGCACAGTGGTTGCGGAATGTATTTGGCTGCTTGAAGGTTAAAGTACCGCGATACTATTTTAACCGGCTGGACCGGAAAAGAACCTGGCTGGTATTTTCGCCTTTTGCTTCTAGCAACACGTTAGAAGACTCAGGACTCAGGAGTCAGGACTGTGTGTAGGTTTCGGGAGTCGGGACTTCATCATGCACGGTACTTGTAAGTAGCCCAACATATTTCGTATCCAGTTGTATATATGTATCGGATTCACCATCCTATCCAGCGTCATCGAGTTTTGCTGCATGGCGTCAAGTACAGGGGCGTGGCATTCACCCTCGGCCCAACGACGGGCGACAAACATGATGTGTGTTACATACCTACGAGTAATCGTATGCATAATGCTTTCAAGATTTGCTTTTTTTGATGGTCCATCGCCAACTGAAGCGCCACCTCTTTCACGCCGAGTTTGATGGAATCGTACGTACGGAGTAGTCTGTAGACTTTGGAACCAGAAGGATTCGAGAGGCCGTGTGCCCAGAGTAACGACCAAGACTTTGGTCAGATACATACGCATATGCGGGATGCCGCTTGAAATGCCGCTATGACAGCGAAGTCGATGAGCCTTGATCCACCGTGCGAGGCTCCCGTGCTTCCGAGCGCCCGGAAATATGGACTGCGCGTACAAGGTTGCACCGTGCAATGCGATCATCCGTGATCAGCCAGACAACTAGAACTCGAGTCGAATCTTTACGGAGTTGTCCAATACGTTGTGAAACACTGATGGATTGGCGAACCCTAAATCCAAGAAGCCAACTTAGGCGAGTGAGAAAAGCCCAGCCTCCGTGCACACGTGGCAATGCTGTGAAACTCGATTTCCCTCCCTCTGTTAGAACTTAGCACTCTCAAGGGATCAGCAGGCAGGTACAAAGTAATAGGTATAAGCCGATTGTTTTATTCCTGTATCTCCGAGAACCTGTCCCGGCTTGATTGTAGCCATGGGCCCTGGCCCATTTATTAACAAGTGGCTTTGCGCCTGGCAAGCCTCCTCAAGGCACTCGAGCCAGTCATATGCGTAAGAGAAAACCAGACCCGTTGCGGTGTTTGGGTCAACCTGCTGGAAGAGGTATCGATTGAATTGGGCCACCACCAACACAATCGGGAACAAATATCTCACCACCAGCTCTGCCGCTAGCTTTTATGTCAAACTTGCTAATGTAGTCAAGGGACAAAATGCATCATCTTGTAAAAGTCATTGTATGGGATTTTCGTTGGCTGTCGTTTTCAAAGCATTGCTCGAGGTCTGGTTCCGCGGACACATTGGCCCTCGACGCCTCTGTACACAACAGAGTGAGACTTATTATTAATATTGAACTCGGCTTGGGATACGGCGATCCAGGTGCCTAGATGGTATCAATCACCACCTAGTAAAGACGGGTAAGCGTGATCAGTAATTCCCTAACACGGCGGAGAGACTGAAACTGGGTATGCAAAGTGATACCACTCTAGAGGCTAGAGGTACCCGAGTACCTATGTAGTTCGGAGACGCACGTACATATCACGATCGATACCTACGGAGTAGTCGTTGGCAGTCGTCGACACATCACCATCAACATCATTCGCCCGTTTACAACTCGAGTGCGACAAGGAAGACCTCTGTCGGGAATCGGGACATTGGTCGCTGGAATGCGCTTCCGCTACCCGGTAGATGATCCCGAGTGTGTGGCGTCAACAGGGGTCTTTATCCCGGGGCAGAGGAGGCATTCCAACGGTGCCGCTGTGGCGTTTTGTGATAGTGTCGCTTGGCAGGGCCGTTGTCATTGTGAAGAAGAAGGAGAAATTTCGTCGGGCGATTGCAGCAAAGTGCGCGGAGAGTGAGTGCGGCTGTGCGGGTCGCTTGCTGTCGCGAGTGGGTCTCACACCAAGGGGAGGGGTGCAAAAGATCTCTACTCCGTACTCCGTACATGTCAAGATACGAGCCAACCTAAGGAGTATGGTACCTATGTACATATGTACATAGACGCAGGGCGAAGGCAGAACGCATTGAGCCCCCTGCCTTTGAGTCCGTAATGGGACACGCTGGATCCAGAAGCGTCGGTCTGGCCAGATGCGAATGTGGCACTCGATCGGCCCAGGACCCAGGGTCTTCATTGCCCAGATACTCCGTATGCGCTGGATGATTCCGTACGGAGTACCTAGGTACAGAGATTGTAGGTACAGAAACAGAAACAAAAACAGAGTACATACGGAGTACATAGATAAGTATTTACATGGGGTACGGAGGCGCGTATGGTGTGGCGTTAGTGACGGCGGCCGGCGGTCGATCTGGGGTCACAGCTCTGTGCTGTGAAGAGCGGCACCCCATCGCTGATTAACCCCGCAAGTGCCGAGCGGAGAAATCTGCTCAGCCTTGCTGCGCCACCGTCGCACCGCACCAATCTGCTTTGTGTCCGATGAGATGAACAGGCGTCTTCCCAGCACGGAAGTGGCAGCGCTTGGCAACGACGAAGCGATCTGGACTCTGGAGATGGCATGCGGGCCGCCATTCTGCATGCCGTTCCGCTTGCCGATTATACATAGGTAGGCAGATGATAGTTACATACGCCCGTATTTCGTGAAGAGCAACAAAACATCTGCCTATCATTGCCCTTCCTTTCACGTAACTTCGTAGTGCTTGGGCTCGGGCCTCGCGACACCTTCCTCGGTTGGCCAGCGAATCGTGATCTTTGCCAACTTCTACCACTTTTTATTCCGAGCGATGTTCAAGGGCAATTAGCCTTTCTTATCAGCCTCTTAACCTACGATATTAAGTTGAGAACGTGCCGATAGCTTCGGCCTTCAGTACATACTAAGTTACATACTAACCCATGGGCCATACGCCGTATCATGTATGGAGCCGCTCCTGTTGTGGACACGATTGTATTTCATGCGACGACAAGGAGGCATAATACCTACATCATCTTAATAATTTTGCCGTTTCGGGGCATAAATGGGTGTCTAATTGGATTGATCTTGCCAGCCCCCTTGGTGTCCTACTTAAGCCTCTATACTTGGAGGTTGGAGCCGAGTATCCCGACTCGCTCGCCCGCGAAACACGTAGAGGAAAGCCATCTGCAGTTTGTATTTTCAAAAAAAAACCTATCAATCCGCCGGATTTAGACACGGCGCTCTATGGTGGTGGCTGCACTGGCTGGTATCGTCGGCTCGTGCGAGTCCGTACCTACAGTCTACAGAGGTACATATGTACATATCAAACTTGGCCGTATGTACATACCTACATAACTTGCAAGGCTGGTATGATGTATCGCATCATTTGTAACTACATATGTAATAAACTGGCCCAATCTGGCTGTTCGCTAAACAAGGGCGAGCGCGATCTGAGCTGATTTAAATGCCCGACGCGATCCGCTTCGCCTCCGTATGATTGGCCAGTACTCAGCCTTGCAAGGGTGGAACTTGAAGCGTCGCGTCGCGTCCGGCCTCTTCGTCAAAACAAGCAGTAGATACTCCGTACTGTGCGACCCGGACAAAACAGAGCGGACGTGTCTGTGAGCTCTTTCATGGGAATATCATCATCTTCACCGCTCCCTCCATATTCGCTTCCCCGACCTCCTCTTCGATTGCCTTGCCCGGGCATTCTGCACCTGCTGCATCGAAGCGTACCTAGGACTCAGGTAGGTACTCCGTACATACGTATCTGTGGAGCACATACTCCGTAGATACCGGTAACCGCAGCATGGAATGAGGGTCCAATTTGCATCCATCAAAAGTCCAGAACCCCCTCGCCGGGAGGCCAATCAGTCATCCCTTCTCATCCCTACCGCATCCTTTTTTGGGTTCGGCTGTGCATTACGCTGAACTTTGATTCTGCGTCGTCCGCAATCCGGCAAGCTGGCAATCTGGGCAAGGCTTGGCGCACAGGATTTGGCTTCTGCTCTCCGTGTCATCGTCCCGAGGTCGGCGCCAATGCTTGTGCTTGTAAGTTGTGTCAGTGTTCACTGCGTGCCAACAAGACGTGCAGCACCAAAATGAGGTCATGGGCAAGTTGGTGCGCACTACGGAGTAAGCATCGTTTTAATCGCCATACTTGTCCGTGTCTATATCGGAAACGGGGTGCTACGTGAACGGAATACGGCTCAGCCAAAGCCGGCGATATGGCTCTCAGTCAGGCAAGCGGCAAGCCCCTTTCAAGGCAATCTTCCGCTCACCGCATCGAGTTCTTTTTCGAGGTTGCGCAGAGGACTCGATGTCGGCTGCTTGGTACTACCTACGTAGCTATCCAGAGTGACTCGCATATCAAGTGGCACTGATAGTCTGATGATTGATCCAGTCGTCGGTTTAGATCACACAACGCACGCAGCCGACCAGGTCACACTGTACACAACACGAATGTGTACGAACTCAACGGTTGTACTTGTGACGAGGGACGAGTTTGTACAAATCCGCTTACAAGTTACGACGATCATTTCTCTCTCCGTATGGGGTATTTGACAGCCGCTGTGTGCTTCCGAGAGGTTACAACGTGTTGCACAAAAGCCGGCGGATGAGAAGAGCATGCATACATGATACGTGTAACGTGTGTCGTCTTCCTGCGCATTCTAGAGGACCAGAGCTCTCGGGCCGCCACACCAAGGTTGCCAATTGTTCCGAGTGGCGTTGCTAGGTATCAATTTGCTATCATCAATCTACCTAGGTACCTACCTATGTAGTTATGTCGGCTCGATCGACGATGACTCAATTCCCGGGTAGAAACAATTTGTCCGACTTGCCCGACGAGTTACGGCAACAATTACCAAAACCTGAGTCCTCGTTGGCTGGACACATGTGAGAGGAACAAGAAACTCAGGTGCAAGCCTCTGGCACACCACCACGAGTCCTGTTGTGTTGAGCAAAATTTATAGCGCGTGCAAGACACCGAGGCACATGTGAGACGTTCTTCTAAGTTCTTGTTCCATGTGACGGCGTGAGAAGGAAGGAGAGCAAAAACATAATGCCACTGTACGATACCTACGCCGTATGTTTGTACAGAGTATAATTGTAGATCTGTATACATGCATACGGACTACGTACCTATACATCGTACACGTACGTGCAGTAACATACTACAGTCTACAGAGTACTCTATACAGTCGCATGCTACATACCTACTCTTGGAAAGATGGGCATAAACAAGTTACATACTAGGGGACGTTGGAAGCAGCAGCTCTACAGTCCGCGATTGAGATCTGCAGTAATGTCCAAAATCTCGAAGCGAACAGAATCCTCTCACTAGTGAAATATGCGAGGAGCGTCAACAATTTGTTCTTCTTTCTTTCGCATCTCTCTCTCGGAAATATATCATCTCCCTGGAGTCCCTGGCTCTCTTATCTCGCTACGACGCTACACTATTCGACTTACAGCGAAGCCAAGGTATCTACATGTACTCTGTAGAATTGTCGTACGATGCGGTATGATGGACCGGAAACTAGTGGTAGCCTGAAAAGAAGGTGCCCCTACGTCACTGAAAGAGTTCCGGGAAAAAGAAGAATATTCGAGATGCGTGCTCCTTTGGGATAAGGTAGGCAGCCTCGGGTGCCTCGCTAAACAATAGCGCCCCGAGCTAACGACCATGGGCATGGTCCCTGACTCCCTCTATCCCGGTGTTGCGGAAGATATCAATTCTATTCCGCAAAAGTGTCCCTGTTTCCGATGAATACAGGGTGAACGGGTCGACGTTTTCAAAATTCTTTCCGACTGGACTACCTAATCCACAGCCATGGGTACGGAGTATATGTACATACATGTTGTATCTAGGTACCTAGGTATGTATGTACGGTGTACGGGGACTCGTGCCCCGGAGGGACAGAAGGGCACGGAGGTATTCCCGATGAGTTACATTAATACATAATTACAGGTATGTATTTTCGCTCTTCTGTCGACGTAGGTAATGTGGGCAGGGGCTGATCTTGTCCAAATTGCGAAAATCTGCAACCCCCCACCCTTCCGATAATGAACCTGGAATCCTGAATCCCAACTTGAACTTGATCTTTTCTGTAGTTTTTTTTTTCACTTTTTGAGCCTGACTGCGGTAGAAGGTGGCTAGAAAGTGGAATAGGCGGCTAGAGAAGTAACTTAGAGCCCTGACGAGGCCGAGCATGAGAACAGAGAGCCAAAACGCCTAGCAAAGCAAAAGGTTCTCTTCACTGGCGTCTTTTTTGCAGCGTGGACGGAAATTAGACAAGGAGCAAGATATGTATGTACATACATATGTACATACTCCGTACTCAGTACAATTTACATATGAAAGAACTTTATTGAAATGAGCCCGACGCAACAAAGGGCCAGAATCTTACAAGTTGCGAATATACTCCGTACATAGTATAACAACCTAACTGATTTGGAGGTACATAGGTACAACGTATCTCACGCGCCTCTGCTGAACGGTCAAGCTATGTACTCCGTACATCTAAGACCCTAAACTGGTCCCGCCTACTGTACCTACGGAGTAGTTTCCGACGATACTTACGGAGTCATGCAACGAGCCAAAGAAACAAGGGGGAGAAATTAGGTAGCGCGACTTCTGGAGTCAAAGAACAGGTACGTTCGTCGCAACTCGGAGAAAATGCCTGGCCTGGTACCTATAACCTAACCTGAATCGGCGACCCCAGACTAACAACGGAGTACGGAGTACGTATGTACATACCTAGTCAATTAGTGATCGTCGCGAATGGGCTGTTTTTGTTTCCGAAGGACCCGACGCGCACCAACTTGCCTTAAACGTACACGCGGTTGCCGTGAAAAACTCCCACGAGTCACGACAAGCAACATTGAACAAATAGGCCTTGGAGAGGGCAGTGGAAGTGAATCTTTTGAAGGGTAAGGAATGCCAGGTAGTAATCAAGTACATATATACATGGGCATTCGTTATATGTACTAAAATAGAATCAAGAACTCGATGAATGGCCATGTGCATATTCCATAAAGTCCTCTACGCTGTCCTGACTCCTTCCGCGATCTAGAGGCTATGATGTGTCCGTACGCTGAAATACTAGTTGAAGGAGCTCTTCATTTACATGTTACAAATGACTCTCTACGCCACCGGTGTAATGGCTCTCGGCTGCCCAATGCGAGTCAGGCCACACGACCCGAATGGCTTCCCAGATATGCCTGAATTTTTTTTTTTTGCGACTCGTTAGACCAAAAGCTCGCCGCCTCTTTTTGAACTTAACAAGAACGGGGTGGGGAAAGAAGACAATTCTGCCTAAAGCGTGTGAACTGACCAAAAAAAAAGGAAGGAAGGAAGGAAAACAAGAAGAAATGAAACAAAAGAAGACGTATAACTAATCAGTGTATGACAACTGTTATTTTGGCTCCCCTCCCCCGGCGGAGTGTTCAGGTTTGGGGGGAAGGTCCCGGGAGGAGGGGGGTTCAAAAGAGAAATAACAAAAACAAGCCAAAAGTTCCGGGTTGGTGCAGGAGAATGACCTGATCGGGCAAGACAAGGATGTGTGTTGCGAAAAAGGCAAAATATGCCCGGTATGTGCAGGCTCCAGGATCGACTTGATCAGGACGGGGGTGGAGAAATCAAGATGCGCTCTCACACGGTACGGTGCACACACACGCGCGCACGCTCTCTCTCCCTTCTTCTCGAGGGTGAGTGACTTCCTCTGCCGTTTTGGGCTTCCTCTCTTCTTTTCCAAAGTATGTAAGAGACACCCAGCTCTGCTTGATGCACTTGCATGGTCTGTTCGAACTTCGGTGGGGATGGCGTTATTCGCAGGCTGAGTTTGCCGATTTGGGCATTTGACACATGTGCCGCCTGTCTCGAGAAGAAGAAACAGAGGCCAGAGCTACTACATGAGTACTCAAAGCCTTCATCTCTCGCAATGCGTGCGTGCCACTTCTTGTCTCGCAGTGACGCCCGTGTCGGCATCCGGCGGAACGAGGTGCACAGCAGGAAAATGCACATTGCAGCCTTGCAGGCAATGCAGGAGAGTTGGCAAAGGGGGGAAGAGTTGGGGATGATAGGTTGGGCACAAAACAGAAATGGCAAAAACAAGTAATCAAGACTCTGACTTACCCGACATGAATGATTTGTAGCCCGTCCTTGACTTCCTGTGGGAGATCCCGAACGTCCTTGCGGTTCTGGACTGGCAGCAAGACTGTTTTGACACCTGCTCGGAGCGCACCTATGAGTTTTTCCTTGATGCCGCCTACAGCAGTGATGCGTCCACGGAGGGAGATTTCACCCTAAAGAAGTAGCAGTATGCCGCATTGTTAGCCCTTCCTTGATTCTCCGCGTCTGTGTCTGTCGTCCTTTGTTTTGCTTTCTTCGCCTCTTTGACATTGGAATTATTTTCCATCCCGTGATTTCGTTTGACAGATCAGTGCGGTCACAAAATGTATAAGTTTATCATGTGCCGACCATGTTCTGTCCGCATGTGTCTGTGTGTATGCATGTACATGTGCGTATGAGAAGAAGGCAAAGGAGACTACGAATCAATTACATACCGTCATGGCCATTGTAGGAGGCACAGGCTTGCCTGAAAACAGAGAAACAAGAGCAATAGCCTGACCAATCCCACTGCTCGGCCCATCCTTTGGAATCGCACCCGAAGGGCAGTGAACGTGTATGCTTCGGTCCTTCATAATATCGGTGGTCGAATCCGGAGTAAGACCAAGCTCGTACGCGTGAGCCTTGACCCAAGTTAAAGCCACTTCAACGCTCTCCTTGAGCACATCGCCCAGCTTGCCCGTGAGCTGGACCCTGCCGCTGCCAGGCATGTCGGCGACCTCGATGAAGAGTATGCTGCCGTTGCCTCCTGTGCTATAAGCCACCAGGCCGGTCACGATGCCAGGCCGGCTCGTCTTCTCGGCAATCTCCTCCTCAAACTTTTCGATGCCGAGAATGGTTTCAACGTCCTCGGTGGTCAGGCGCGGTTGGTAGACCTCTGCGCGGCCTGCGTCTCGTGCTTCCGCGAACTCGACCGCCTTGGCACGGCAGACGGAGCCAATCTCCCGTTCCAGGTTGCGAACCCCTGATTCACGAGTGTACGACTCGATAATCTTGGACACGACGTGCTCGTCAAAAGCGACCTGGTCTTCGGCTAATCCATTGGCTCGGATCTGCTTGGGCACCAGGTGCTGCATGGCGATGTGGCGCTTCTCGAGCGTCGTATAACCTGGCAAGTAAATCATCTCCATTCGGTCCAGTAGCGGTCCGGGGATCGTGTCCAACGTATTGGCCGTGGCGATGAAGAGAATCCTGGACAAGTCGATGGGCATGCCGACGTAGTGGTCCTGAAACGTGTGATTCTGTTCCGGATCCAGCACCTCGAGCATAGCGGCCGACGGGTCGCCGTGGACGCTGGCCATACCAATCTTGTCAATTTCGTCCAACAGGAAGACAGGGTTCGCGACACCGACTTTTCGCAGGCCCTGCACAATCAAGCCTGGCATAGCTGCGACATAGGTCCTCCGATGACCACGAATCTCGGCCTCGTCCCGGACGCCACCGAGTGAGATGCGATGGAACTTCCTGCCGAGAGCCGTGGCGACCGATTTGGCCAGACTGGTCTTGCCAACTCCTGGTGGTCCGACAAGCAGCATGATGGGAGACTTGTCTACCATTTTCTTGGATCTGAGAATCTGGACTTTGGCATTATGTTCTGAGTGGGTTGGAGTGGAGTCGTTGTTGTGCTTGCTATTACTTTTCATCATGTTGTCGCTGTCTTGAATGATATGGTGTTGCTGCATCTTGTCCCTACCGGAAGAAACGCTGGTATCTGCTTCCACTTGGCGAATCTGCTCGTCCACTTCGTCATTGACAGATTGCTTGAGACGCAGAACCGCGAGATACTCAATCAACCTCTTCTTGACCTTATCCAGACCGTAGTGATCATCATCGAGTTGCTTTCGTGCTCTGGTCAATGTCTCGGGCCCCAGTCTGTCGTCTGTAATGGCTGCCCATGGAATTTCAGACAGAGTCTCGAGCCAGTTCCGGGTAACCTGGTACTCCTGGTTCATGGGCATCATCTTCTGCAGCCGCCGCAGTTCTCTATCCACGGTTTTGGCGACGTCGGGAGGGAGTCGTGCGCTTTGAAGCTTCTTCTTCAGCTCATCCAGCTCGTTGGCGTCCTGATCATCACCCTGATCATGTCCGGACGGTGTCTGACCATTCGGCGGCATGAAGTTCAGACCAGCACTCGGCAAGCCCGCATTGTTTCGCTTGTTTGGATTATCGTTCAGCCTGTCAAGAATCTGAACGGGAACTGCTGTGAAGGTGGTGATCTTGAAATTGTTCTTAATGCCCCCCACCTGCCGCTCCAAAAGCTCAAGCACTTTTGTGATTCGAACCTTGACGTCAAGTGCGGCAAGAACACCAAGTTTCTCCTCATGAGATGCCTCGACAAGGTTTGACATGAAATCAGCTAAAAGGCCAGCCTCTTTGATTTCGCGCCGCATAATGAGCAGTTCCAATCGTTTTGTGAGTCCCGGCGACAAGGCCGGATCACCTCTCGTGCGAGGCAGTAGCGAGGAGATTCGCAAGATGGTGACAAGCTCGCGAGACTGCGCTTTCAAGAGGGCGAACAGATCTTGAAGCTGTTTGTCTGCCACGTCGACTAGAAGAAAGGAAACTGTAAGCAAACGCATATCCATGAGTTGTTTTTGCCCCATTGGAAAACTGCCAACGTGACATCTGTTCCAACGGCCATGATTTCAAGGCACTCACTCTCGTCGTTAAAATAGGTAACTTTGGCCTGGAAGAATGGCCGCTCACGCACAATTTTGTCCACCCTCACCCGCGAGACTCCCTGAACGCGCAGAGAAAATTCACCATCACCACGGCCATCGATACCGACAATTTTGGCGGTTACACCAAAGCTAAAGATGTCGGCTTTGCTGGCGCTCCCTGGATTCACCTCCTCGAGCTGTGACGTGTCGACCTCTTCGCCATTGTTGATTAGAAGCTGGCCGGCCGGGCCTACGAACGGCGACGAAAGCGGGACACAGGCAATAGGTATGCTGTCAATTCTGCCATCAGGCCCTTTGGCCGCCGCTTTCTCGTAGACGTGGGCGAGTAGGGCCGGGATATCAGGTCGGCTCGATGTGACGGGTATTCGTTGGATCAAGCCAGGGAGGAGGACAGATGCCCTGGCCAGCGGAATACTGGGTAGAGTCGCAGTCTGTGATCTGCTCATGTCGGAGATGGAGATATGATAAATAAGAAAGGGCCTCACAGCCCAGATGAGAGAGCAGCTCGGGCTGTTTTCTTTGTCGATGCGACAGCGGTCGATACGACTGCCACTCGTTCAGTCGAGTGCGTAGCTTGAGAAGGATAGCCGCCGAATATCGATATTGGCACACGCTGTACTGAAGTCACTTCAACGGAAAGCAGGCACGAGCTGACAAGAGTGTACAAATACAATATGTATCAAGCAGGAAAACGTGGTGAGTAGATTGGGGTCGGGATTGTCAGATGTCAAAGGGTCGGAGAAGCTTGAACTCTGTCCAGTGACGTCTATAATTATACAGCACAGACGCCACAACTGCCGAGGCTTATTATTGGAGCGCAACAGCATGAGCGAAAACGATGATGACTCAGAAACGCGGGGCCAACCTGCGCCACACTTTACGCACCACATGACTGAACCACTTAAACTGTCGACGCGCCTCAGACGCGTCTCCCGCGATGACAAGCCTGCACCAAAATCAATCCGTCCATCGCCAACCATCACCAACCCAACAACCCACCACCAAACCACCACTCCGTCCGCCTTTTCTCCTCTTCTCCTCTCGCACCTCAGGCCAGAAAACACCATGTGTACGTAATTGCAAGGCACTCTTCCCAGAGCATTAACGTCCCTGCTTCTTCCGTGCCGCATCTGCAACCTCCACTAACCCCTCCTCATCACAGCCGCCTACGGAGGATACAGCACAACCAGCTACGGCGCCCAAGGCGGCGACGACTCAGGCGGCTTCTTAGCCGGCGCCTCCTCCCAGCAAGGAAGCCAAGGCGGCGGCAAAGCCTACCAAGACGAGTCCCTCCGCCCCGTCACCATCAAGCAGGTCCTCGAAGCAGAAGAAGCCTACGCGGGAGCCGACTTCAAAATCGACAACACAACCGTCACGCAAATCACGTTTGTCGGACAGATCCGCAGCATCAACCCGCAGCCCACCAACATTACCTTGAAGATTGACGATGGCACCGGACAAATCGAAGTCAAGAAGTGGATCGACGTGGATAAGCAGGATAATTCCAATGCCGAGTTTGAACTAGACGCCCACGTGCGTGTATGGGGGAGACTGAAGAGTTTTTCGAATAAGCGTCATGTGGGGGCGCATGTGATTCGGCCTGTGGTGGATTTCAACGAGGTCAATTATCATTTGCTGGAGGCGGCGTATGTGCACCTGTTTTACACAAAGGGTCCCCTGGGTGACAGTGGCAGTGGCGGTGCTGGCGGGGGCGCGAATAACGGGGAGAGCATGTTTGTCGATGGGGGCGGGTATGGGAATGATAGTGGTGGTGCTGGGGGACAGACCATGAGCAAGCTCACGGGTTGTGGTCCGCAGGCGAGGAACGTGTTCAAGCTGATCAACGATGCATCCAGCAATGAGGGCGTTCATCTGAATGTCATTATGAGCTCGCTCAAGATGACGGTACGCGAAGTCCTGGGGGCTTCGGATGAGTTGTTGGGCCAGGGCCTGATATACACGACCGTTGATGACGAGACATGGGCGCCTTTAGAGTATTGAGATGAGATTTAAAAAAGGGGGGAACGGCGTTTTCGATGCGCGTTGGGAAGAGGGGAGCTGTATTGAGCATGGCATCTGAGTGCGCAACATAGAGACAAGGACTACGTAACAATTTGCAATGCGAAACCATCATTTTCTGTTGTGTTAGACGGTGGCAAGCGCAATGATCCCTTCATCACTGCACAAGGACCATTTCATAGGGAGGGAAACCCGGATAGAACAGTGTGGCTGTAAAAGCTGGCGATGTTGAGAAAGCTCCAACTTTGGTTCGCGAGGCGTGTCCAGCGGTACAAGATTGGGCTGTGGTAACGTGCTATCCCATACATTGGGATCGTTCATGGCGTACAGATCCTGATCTACGAATTATATGCAGTCGGTGCGGACGAGTCCGCCCTCGTGGGTCATGCGGCATGCATGCATGGCTTTAGTCGCAACTCTTGCGTCATTCTTCTCTCCTCAAAAATCATACTAGAAGCAAATATTGACTAAAAATAATTGGGCTACATATCTGCATGCCAACTTTCGTGTTCGCGCCGCAGTTCTCTCGCAATGCTGTGAGGGGTTTTGCCTCGGTTATGCCTCTTTCCGCATCGTCACTTCCCATCAATGCAGCGCTCCTAGGAATAAGCAAATCGCGGATCATACTTGGAGACTTGGTAGCGCTATGCCAGAATGAGTGTCTTTCATAGTTTCCGCTGAGAAGCCAGCCTTTGCATTTCGCAACACAAAACGCGACCCATCGTCTTCATATCGTGGGTCACCGTCGCCAATCAAAAATCCATGATGCGACTACTATCGTGTCAAGTCATGTCGTCTCAAATCGCGTGTCGTAGCAGACGTCTCACAGCATGCGGCGAATCTGCGTCTCATTGGTATACTTTTCCAGGCCCGAGTCAAGGCTCTGCCACCACTCGAACAGCATTGAATTGCATATAAGCTTGAACCAGGGAGTGAATTTCAAATCAGGCTGCTCGAATAGCTCCTTGAGCTTCTCGGCGCTGACGTACTGGGTAGCCTGGACTTCATTGAGGTTGATGTCGAGATCGACGTGTGTCTTGATGAACAAAATGTAGTCAACTAGTTTCGGATACGTTAGCTCGGATCCTGCACATGGCCTAAACGATGGGGGTGTAAACAGTCAACGTACTCTCGTGCTCTCCCCATTTGCCATCGCTGGGGGCCTTGTAATGGATGCGAGTGAGAAAGTGGAACTTTTCGATGGGAACCTGCTCTTTCTTGATGCCCAACTCGTGCTCCAACTTGCGCTGAGCTGCGCGCTTGACTCCCTCGATGGCATCAGGAAGGTTTGCTCCGGTTTCGCTAGCTACAGCCAGTGGATGCGAGCAGCACGTGTTGGTCCACATGTCAGGAAAAGTAATCTTTTCCGATGCGCGCTGCTGCAGAAGCAGCTCATTATTGTCGTTGAACAAGAAGACAGAGAAGGCGCGGTGCAGTAATCCCTTGTCAATATTTGACATCAAGTGGCCTGTCGCGAAAAATCTTGTTAGCCACCGTTTCGCAACTCGGTTCAAAGTCGTATCATGGGCGGTGATTCCCACAGAGTTTCTTGCTGGCCTTGCCAACTGGTATATCATCGTCATCGAGAACAATGCACACCTCGTCCATCAGTCGAATCTGCTCCTCGTCGTGGCCAGAAAGCGCCTCTGAACTGGTGTCAATGTCGGGGAAAAGGCGGAGGATGGCATCGGCCGTCATGGGCTGGGCCGGGGCCTCAGTGACTGTGGTGGTTGTTGTAGACATGGCGCAGGTTCGAAGAGTCTTCGTCTATTCGACCTTGATTTCCACTGCAGGCGTTGTTCTCTTTTGGTCTCTCTTTTGGTCTCAGTTTTGAATGATGGAAACCGGTGATGAGACAATTTGCAAAAGGCAGGGTCCTAATTTCATTTTATTATGAGCGCCCCTCCTCCAGTCTCACGCGGCTCTGGCAGACTCCGGGAGCTTGGAACTTTGGAAGGAATAAGGAAAGGTGGGGCGACTTGAATTCAATGCTCTCAGACGGAAAGGGAGCGGCTCAAACTAGGAATTTCAGCCGCGCGTGGGGTAGTGCAAGGTGCCAGGAACTTGGAAGACACCATGTAAGATGGGTGCAACGACGTGTGAGATGCTGTGTTTAGGCTTTCAACTTTCAAATGAAGCCAGAAGTGCATGCAGCTCTCACGATGAAATGCCCAACTTCTGCGCCTTGCTGACGGCTGACTGCTGACTGCTGACTAAGCAGAGCCGCACGCGGTAGGTACCTAATGTAGCACAAAGTGGAACTCGGTGGGCACCTGCATGCGCTCAGGAGATGCAGGAGATCCAAGGCGCAGGGAGCGAGCTTCCCGCCGACTGACTGCCTTGCACGGGATTGCCACACACCTAGCGTCACGACTCACCACCCTTTCGCGCGCCTTCTCGCGGCAACTCTCGGTATTTGTTCCTCACATTGTTAGCAAGCGCGTTGAGACCTACATATTCGGTGTACTTACTCAGCTCCGCCTCTTGTTCCCGGTTTGCGCTGTATTCTTACCCGAACTCGAATTGGCCACCCCCGCCTGACGCTGCCCGAGAACCTTTCCTCTGCCGCCATGGCGCCCCCTCCGAAGATCGAGGCCAAGGAGATCGAAACATACTGGAACATCTTCGCGGATAGAACGGGGGGCGGTCAATTTATGACCGGCGAACAGGCAGCCCCGGTCTTGAAGAACAGTGGTCTCCGCGATGAGCAGTTGGAACGTGTGTGGGACTTGGCCGACGTGGACAATGACGGGAACCTAGACTTTGAGGAATTCTGCGTCGCGATGCGAGTCATCTTTGATATACTGAACGGAGTAGGTCTTGAATACCCTGCGCATCAAATGAGGAAGTTTGGTGCTGACTCCTTATCTTTGACCACGACGTAGGAATACGCAGACGTGCCTAAATCACTACCAGACTGGCTGGTGCCCGAGTCGAAAGCGCATCTAGTACAAGCGACGCGCGCCATCTCGGGAAAGCAAGCGCATTTCGAACAAGTAGAAGATGATTCGGACGACTTGGGCCTCAAAGACGGGTTCGAATGGTACATGAAGCCCCAGGACAAGAGTAAATACGAGCAGATATACCAAGAGAATCGAGATATGCGAGGCGAAGTATCATGTTAGTCCCACTCACTTCTCTATAATACTTCATCGAACAGGAAATACTGATGGAACAAAATCTCCAGTCGGCGCCTTGGAAGATCTCTACGAATCGCTTGATGTGCCCGATACCGACGTCCGATCCGCCTGGAACCTCGTCAACCCATCCGCGGGATCATCCATTAACAAAGACGCGTGCCTCGCCTTCTTACACATCCTCAACTACCGCCACGAGGGATTCCGTATCCCCCGCAGCGTGCCCGCCTCCCTGCGATCAAGTTTCGAGCGCAATCAAATAGACTACCAGATCGATAACCAGCGGACGGGCGCGGGGTCAAGATGGGCCACCAAAGCCGACGACTCGACCTCCACCGGGCGCAAGACCAAATTCGGCGAGCAGTATCTCACGCGCCTAGGACGAAGCGGCTTCAAAACCACAGGAACAGACTTCTCCACCGAAAAGACGGAAGATTGGGAGGAAGTCAGGCTGAAGCGTCAGCTCGCAGATCTGGATGCCAAGATGCAGAAAGTTGAGGAACTAGCGGAGCAGCGAAAGGGCGGGAAGCGTGATTCGAAGCCCGCTCTCGTTCGGCGCGAACTCGACCAGCTGCTGGATTACAAGCGTCGGCAACTACGGGATCTGGAAGAAGGGAGGGGAAAGAGCGCGGTAGGTTCGAGTCTAAAGAGCGTGTCGGACGATTTGCAGACTGTGAGAGAGCAGGTACAGGGTCTGGAGACGCATTTAAGTTCGAGGCAGGCCATTTTGGAGGACTTGCGCAGCCAGATTGAGGCGGAAAAGGTGTAATTGGCGTGGTGTTTGTAGAGGAGGTCTTGTTTGCTTTGGGCTAGCAATTCTTTAAGCGTGCAGATGCTTCAAGGGTATTTCTCCACGCAGGTATGTTTGAAGCTTGTCCGCTTCAAGTGGGCATTCGTGTCTTGGTATGTACTGTGGTGAGCACGGCCCGTGACGTGGAATTTCTCACATACGTCGGGTATCGATGCAATCTCAGTTCAGTAGGTTGTGGTGGCGGCGTTGACAGTTGGGATTGCTGCCCTGCGCATCATACACCACAGCGAACGCCTAGAACGACTGCTAATCTGAGGATATTTGGAGAAAGTTCTCGGATTGGCCGAGGTAGCAGACAAAGCTCATGATTGAGCATTGGGTAGGGAGGTGTGCCACCCCTTGTAGCACCAGCACCACGGCCGTCACAACGGGTTTACATCTTAGGTCTCGAGGAGTCGAGATTTCACCACATGTATGATGTTGGTATCGGGCTGCACCGCCATGAGCCGCAAAATGCCGCAACTTGTCAAGAGGGGTTACAGAGTTCAGTGTACATATCGGTAGAATAATTTTCAGATTTCAGGTTGTATTCACCGACAACAACAACAACAACAACAATCACGACAAGCAAAAGAGAGAAGCAAGAAAATAGAGCAATATCATCAACCCTTGGGCCCCTCTCGGCCTTTCCCAACATCTCATGATTCCCATCAAAGCCTGCTGCTCTCTTCTCCACAGCTAGAAGACGTCACCACCGAGCAACCCCTCGACCCCTCTATCTTCCAATTGTCGACTCCATCCCATTCAGCTCGACCTCACCACCTTCGATTTTAGGCACTAGTTAGCACATTGAGCCGGCCTACAGTGCACCGGACCAGCAAAGTATGTAATTAACTAATTACATACATACGTCTATGACTCCAGGTAGGTATGTACCTGTATGTACCCACGGGTACGGAGTACCTACTCCGTAAATACTCTGGGGACTCGGAAGTAGGCCAGGTGGACCACTGAAATTGCTTCAAGCTGTCTGGCGGGAGGCCCCGCCGCCAACCTGCCTGCCCTCATTCGAAGCTACGGAGTACCTTGGTGGGCGTCTAACCAAGACCAGGACGCTTTTCCTCTCCCCGCCCCAACATTCCGCATCCCAATCTCCCCCAGTCCTCGGAGAAAAGCCATCTTATTCTTCTTCTCTCTTCCCTACCCGGCAAACAAATACATACACCAAGTTTAACATATTCGCCGCTCCCTGCCTCAACTCTTCCTACCGCCATCATGCCCAAGGAAGTCGCCGCGACCGGAAACAAGGCCTTTGATGATGCCGCCAACGAGAGAGCCTCCGCTCTGAAGGATCTCGGCCGAGAGGAGATGCTCGAACTATACGGTACGGATGGACCAGAAACTCAAAAGAAACAGACCAATTCGTGGAAATGAGAAGGCAGGAGCTGACCCATGTTCTTAGGCCTGTACAAAACCGCCATTGGCAAAGACTTTTCGAAAGAGACCAAGCCTGGTATTCTGTCTGGCATTCCGGTGAGCAAACAGCCCCGGGCTTTCCCCTCCATCTACCTATCTATCTCCTTTGTTATGTTCTGTTCTATTCTTTTCTGTTGTCTATTACTCCCTGCGCGCGCGCGTGCGCGTCGGATTTGAAGTTGCATCGGTTCTGACAAGTCGTGGCGTGTGTAGGCGAAGCTCAAGTACGAGGCCTGGAAGAAGGTTGCCGATAGGGGCTTGTCCGCCAAGGAGGCCCAGGACGAGTACGTTTCCAAGATCGACGAGTTTGAGAAGGCGCAGAAATAAATATCGAGAGACCGAGTTTTGTTTGTCATGAGTACATGCATACATACATACTTCTTGAAGAGAAAAGACAGAATTAGTGTTACTGGTTCCTAGATATATCCTATTTCCAAGACTTATTTTGCGTTTGCGCTCTGCATTGGATCGTAGGGCGAGTGCTTCTCAATAGAAGGGTTTCAAGAGGGCTTCAACTCGTCGAGAAGATGGTGATGCGCATGTCTATGATTTGCGCCTATCGCGCAAGCATATCGTCATCCAGTTTACATGTCCACAATCTATTCCATCGATACAGCCAGTTCAGGGGGCCAGCCCGAGTAAAAGAGGGCTCAACTTCGGTATAGATAGGAGCAATGGTCTGCTCTGAAACCAACCGTGTCGGCAAACTTCGAATTGTATTGTACATGGCAATGACGCAAGTAGGCTGAATTGACATAATCCACAGTCCTACAGCTGTGTTACAATTTACAAGACACCGCTCTCCCCTAGTTCGAGAACCCCGACATGGCAACAACATGTCTCCAGAAGCAGCCTCCGGTCGCCAATTAAGAGGCCCTCTTCCCACGTTTCTGGTACACATGAACCTAGCCATCTGTCATCACAGCCGGATTTACTGCTCCGGAGTCCGGTGCATTGGAACTTGGGACAAGGCCAACCAACCAGGATAGCACACGGACGTACTTGGACTGGGGAGAGCGTTTCTCATCGCGCGGTGGTAAACGTGTGACACAAAGGGAGGGGTACGGGGTACGCAAACGAACAGGAAGGCGGAGAAGAATCTTCAAGAGGCGGGGCAACAAAGGAAGGGAAGAAGTTTTATGGCCATTTATTGATTATTCTTCCATCATAATCGTTCATACGAGAAGGGAGGACGTCGAGACGACTTGACATGAAACGAAAACGGAGCGTATCAAAGACAAAGGGCAGACTAACTTATAATTGGGGGGTATCGTCAAGAAACTGTATGTAACCAGGTTTGTTCTCACCCTCCCCTTCTTACGCACGGATATCCCCACGATTAGTCATTGGAAGCGGTTGTGGACAAGTTTCTCAGATTATCCACAAACGTACCCGGATACAAGTTCCTGCACTGGACGCACAGACTAGACAAGTCACCGTCACGTCACGTACATGCCACCATCACCCGTAAACACATATCAAGAAACAGTCCACCAAAGTGGACGAAAGGGTACACGTTCGAGGTTGCTATGTTGTCTACCTGGGGCCAACTAGATCAAATACCTACATTCGCAGCAAACCACCCCTCCCCCTCCCCATCATCCATCTCGCCTCCTCACTCACACCTTCAGAAAGCAAGAACAGGATGACAACGAAACAAGGAAGAGAAGAAGAGCTCACTGCTTTCAGAATCGAAAATTGAAAAGGGCGCAAAACAATAAAATAGTATGATATGTACCAGTAAATGTACAGGGCTACCTCACCGCCCTTCGTCATGTCTTCTTCAAGAAAAACAGAAAGAAATAAAAAAGTAACCCCCCAAGAAAAGAAAATAAACGTTTCAATCCGCGTCGACAACTCCGTTCCTTCATCACAAGGTAACAAAAGAGGCAAAAGATGTATATATAAAATAAGAAAGAACAAAAAACTCCAAGCCAGGCTCAAACTCCATACAAGAGCAGCCAATCGATGGGGAATCATTGCAAACGTATCAGATCTGATGGCTGAAAATTCATTCACCAACAGATGTTGGGGAAAAGAAAAAGCAAAGAAAAGCACTTGGAAAAAAAAAAAGACAAAAAAGTTGGCCCACTTCTGTTTGCAAGCTCAGAGTGGTCCACGCGCGTGAATAGTGGTGTTCAGAGCGTAGCACCTTTGGATTGTTGCCAACAGGGGCTTCGCGATGAGGATGTCATCATTTTTGCCAATATATTCGTCAAGATATTGAGATTATAGAGAGGAAGAGGTGAGGGTAGAGGAGGATTAGACTCGTGGACTCGTGGTTGAGATTAGTAGGGTGTTGTGTTCGTAAGAGAATATTTCCGTTGTATGTATTAGTGTAGAGTTGGTGCGAAATGAGCTCGTCAAGTTTCTGATGTGTCGTCCTGTTTCATTCCTGATCGTTGGCCTGTCCCATGCGAGAGTTCTTACAAGAGAGCAACGAAACCAGCGACAGCAAGGAGGAAAGCGCTGACGCCAGAAGCGGCGGCAGCGTTGACCGTTGATGGCACGGCAGACGCAGGGCCAGTGGCAGCAGACAGATCGGTGGTGGTAAAAGGAGCGGCTTCCGAAGGCTGAGAAGGAGCCAGGGTGGTGATGGTGCTGTTAGAGCCAGCCCACGCCGTGGTGTTACCGGCCGAGGCAGTGCAGATGGTGGTGCTCTGAGCCATCGTCGTAGTGGTGTTGGACATGATAGTGGTGCTGGACGCGGACGTCGTAGTCATCTTGGGCGTTTGCGACGTGGTAGACGACGTGGTGCTGGTGCTGGTGGTGCTGGTGGTGCTGGTGTGGGTGCTGCTTGTAGTGCTCGTAGTGCTCGTGGTGCTGGGGACAGGCTTGGCCGTGGCAGCCTCCAGCCCAGTGACGCCAAAGGCGGCAGCGCAGGCAGCCAGGTCCAAGTCGTGAGGACAGCACCAAGTCTGCATCTTGTTGTCGTGAGTGCAATAGAAGCCAGCTTCGCAGGAGTCTATTCACAGAGGAGAAAAATGTCAGCGCTCCATCGTCTTGTGCATAGATATCAAGGAGTTCAGTGAGTTCGGCAGAGGTGCCACGTACTGCCAGAGTTGTCGGTACAGCAGGATTGACCAGCGGCAGGGTTGAAGCAATGCGCGACGTCGGGCTGCGCACTGGGACACTTATCAAAGGTCGGACCGCAAGCCTCAGCACATGTGTTGCCGGCTTTGCAATGCTTTTGGTCGGGCTTGTAGCCGTTGGTATCGCGGCGCATCAGAGACTGTCCGGGCAAAGGCATGACAGCCAGGCGATAGGGTTGTCGCTTAGCCTCGAGAGAAGCAGCGTTGGCCGCCGTGGCCAGAAAGGCGAGGGAGGCGATGGTCTTGAAGAGCATTTTGACTATTCTCTCTGTGTAACTCAAATCGATGTTCGATGTCGAGCTTGGGCGAAAGGTTTGAATTGTTGTTGTGCTGAAAAGACGGTCTGGTTGCGGGGCGGCGTATTTGCACAGAATGAGCGTGTAGTGGCTCCGAGTAGTCTGCTTGATTTTTACGGAAAAGGAGGGGACAAAGCCGGCGCGCAAGCAAAGGCCTCTGAGATCGAACGACGAGAACAAGTTGAACTGGAGATGTGACTGTCGATGATGGAGAAGGAAGAGAAAAGAAAAGGTTGTGGGTTGCGTTGGGATTTGTCTTGGTGCGGGTGAGTGGACGGTGAATGACTCTAAGTCCTGTTTAATTTCCCGTTTCCCGTAGCCGCCCACGATGGCGGCTGCTCATTAGCACGCTGGCAACTGTCTAAGAGTGCGAAGAGGGCATCTCATTTCAGGCCGGGCTGGGACTGGCTGAACGGGCAACAAACCAGCGGGTCCGCCTCCTTTGAGTCTTTGACCAGAATCGGACCATCCCGCTTGCATTGTCGCAAGACGTTTGTCCCTGGCCAAGCAACGCTCACAGACTCACGTGTCAGGCTGAAGCAGGACGCAGGACGCAGGATGCAGGATCGCACCGACACGGCTCCGTTGGCGCGTCAAGTGTCTCGACTCTCGAGGCCCGGAGGACTCAGCAAGCATTAGGAGTGCGGGACAATAATAAGGCGTACGGAGTATTATCGTGCATATGCGCACTGCACGGACGCGACCCCGTAAAACCAGGAACCTGGCACCTTTTTCCCAGGGCTCAAGAGTTCCAAACCTCCAAAGGCACGAAGCGCCCATGTTTCCACTAGAGCCATTGGCAGCTTTTAGCCTCTTGTTAGCGTCCAAGGGCCTCCACTGGCCGTCTCATGGCGAATCAGGCGCCTCCATTGTCCGATCCTGGTGATCCTATGGCGAGCCTTTTGGCTGCTATAATAAACCCCTGACACGAGTGACCGTTGACGACTGCGCGACATGCATGATGCGACACGCGCCCATCTGAAAGGCGTCACCCAGTCACCACAGACTCTGGCAGCGCTCTTCTGTTCTGTGCTGTTCACATTAAAACATACAGTGTATACTCCCGCCGCTTAGCTGCTTCGTTTCTGCTGAAACTCGTAAATGCGCATGCCAGTGCGCCTCCCTGTTTCTTCTTTGTTTTGAAGAGCCAAAAAGAAAGGCCGAGTTATGCTCGTTTCTCCGCCCCCTTTTTCCCCCACGCGCGCTACAGTTTGCACAAAGAACGGTCGCAAGCGAGGCTCGTAGCCAACCAAGTTTCTACGTCTTTACGCGCCAACCCCACTTGCTCAGAGCGGCAGATCAAGCGCCAATTTTACCTGTCGTGCAGCGGTTCATCGGACATATGTACATACTCCGTACATATGTACCTACATGATAGAAATGGTAACGACACCTCCGACGCCCGTACCGTGCACGGCAGAGTTGTATGTAATTACAGTATACGAGGCGCGAATGTGCGTGCTGCCCGCCACGATGCCCCTATCTACAAAACACTCAGTTCTTGAGTCCTTAGGTTAGTTACCGGCAAGTCTCGAGAGTCGAAACACCCTGTCTTTGTGGGACACTGATGCCACGTTATGGTCCCGTGACTCGAGTCCGATTGTCCTGTCACGATGTGTCGGCCGCACGCAGGTCAGTGCTCGACGCTCGTCCGCTATGACGCCTGTGACGCTGTCGCATTTCCATTCATGTAAAACAATGTATGTATGTATGTATGTAGTTATCACGTACATGAGCTCTTTTTTTTTTTCCTTTCGCGTAGCTGATTGCGAAATTTAACAGATCGGTGCGGAAATCGAAAGTTAATTGGATCGGATCTCCACGGTGAGGGGCTAGCCTCTAGCAATGTCTCGCCAAATTCCAATGTTTTGATTTCCCTCTCAAACGTGTCCGTGCCTGCATGACGGCCAAGACAAAAAAGTGTACAAAATGAACATGTACATGGCCATGGACTGTTCCACCGCTCTACTCCGCACGAGGCGTACGCCAACTTGCCATGTCGTGACGTCGTCCCTTTGGATGTGCCTATGTACCCCTCATTCCCAGAAGCCAAAAGCGTCTCCCCAACAACGTGTCTGCCGTGAGGGGCTATATGGTTGTCTTCCTCAGGCGTGTATGTAGTCCTGCAGGCTGCAACTGCGTTCATGGACGGCTACCTGCGGCCTGCCGCAATACGAGAATCCTTCTTTCTTGTGAATGTGCAGAAAAAGCGTGCGGCTCATGTGGTGAATGATGCATGCTGTGCCGATCCAATTTGCGGTCCGTGGCCCCCCCTGGTATCGAGCTTTGATGAAGAGCTTGGCGTGACACTCGTGGAAGTTAACTATAAAAAGAGACAAAACGGTCACTGTACAGATTGGCAAACAGGACAGTGTGTTGAGACAACAAGGGGGAGCAGCAGTCTGTCTGATCAACTCTTTGTTTTGTACAAATTGCGCCTCTGCAGTCTTGTCAAGCTATTTTTATTTTTATCTGCGAGGAAGAACCCCAAACCTGATGAACAGCTAAAACAGAAGGCACAGACACTTTTTTCACTAAAATACAAACATACAAGGAAGACCGTATGTAGCTGCTCTGGGCATTTCGTTCATCGGGTCCCCCGTCGAGTCTACGGAGTAGTTTCTCTCGAACCACATCCTCCATTCCCCCATGTTTCCCCTTCTTGCTCGATTACATACCACCAATTTCAAATTTGTAGTGCTTCGTTGGGCGGGGCAAACCCGTTTTGTAGCTTCCTTCCCGAGGAGTCGAGATTGCTATTACCACAACAGAGTATGAGATAATGAGCTGTCCCCTATGTACATACCCAGACTTACATCGACAAGAAGATGAGATCACATCCCAACACCCGTAGGTACTAGGTACTCTGTAAAACGACCAAGAAAGCAAACAAAAGGTGAAGAGGTGGTGGGGATTCGGGAAATCACCCTTTCAGCATTCCAGAACTCGAGTCACCCCCATTCATCAACTCATCTGCTCAAAGTGGAGGTTTGTACAGCTGTACGATACATCGTCTTTTCTTCGCAGCAAAATCCGCATGGCGGTAGATACTAGAAGGGAAAGAACGAAGAGCAAGGAGGACGGAGAAAAATAGAAGCATGACGGGACCCGTAGCGAACAGGACCGGTTAACCACGCCGTATCCAACAAGACATGGCAACCCAGTAAACGCAACAAGTGCAGTCAACACGAATTGTCACAACAAACCGAACAAACACAACATGATCAACAAACAAGAAGGAGATATCCAAGAAGCATGACAAGGTCAATGCTTAAAAGTTTAAACAGAAAGGAGGAAAAACAAAAAGGTACTACAAAGAACCACGCAACTGCCAGCTCGTGATTACCGTACCGCAAACTATCAACACCCATGTCCTACTCGCCCTCATCGCCCCCCATCTTGGTAATCCACTTGTTCATATGGGTGAACTTATCCTCGAAAGTCTTTTGCAACTTCTCCCCCGCCATATACATGGGGTCCCCCTTTCTCCAGTACGTGAAGCAGTTTTCGAATATCTGGCGCATGTCTGCCAGGAAGTCCTGTTCGGTAGCATATTCGCGGCGGTCCATCTTGGCCTTCATGGTGGAGAGATCCATGGGGATCTTGACTTTGTCTAGGTAGTCCGGCACGCCGTCCTCGGACGGCTCGACGGGATCGCGGAAGGGACCGACGAGTCTGGTCCAGAAGCCTGTGATTTGTTTGTGGAAAAAGCCCGCCACCACTCATGTTAGTATGATGGAAGAAGTGCGAGATATACCATTTTATGTGTTTTGGGGATGTGCATCCAACAGGGTGGTCTTTGCTCATCCTGTGCTGATGGAAGGAAATAGACTACTGACCTGGACCTGAGAGCATCCTCGTGAGCAAGTCGGCGCAAAAGTCGAGCTTTTGAGCCGTGGTGTAAGTGCGGTTTTCGGAGTGAGCAGTGCCCGTTCTACGCCTTGTAGGCTTGGGTAGAGGCGTTCGAGTGGCTTTCGGCGCCGACAAGGCTACATCTGGGGTCCTGGCGATGATAGTGCCTGACCCAGGCTGCCCACTTAGTCGACGGAGTTTCTTGACGGTGGTGAAGCCCTCTTCGTCGCTTGGCTGCTCATCCAGGTAGTTCACGTTCTTTCGCGGTGGCTCGGCAGACTGGTTGAGTACCAACAAGGGCGATGTGGACTGAGCCGGTTGTTGTTGGGCTCCTTGTCGTTGGGCAGCTTCAAAGGAGCTCATAGCCACTACAAGCTCGCTCAGGACTTCTTGAGGCAGAGACTTTGCAAATTCTGCGCGTGCGTCCGACGATCTCATGTACTCAGCCGCCCATGAAAGAAGCAGCTTGCGAATCGATGACCCTTCCGGTGTATCTCTCCACACTTGTACCAGCAAGGGGGTCGACGGGATGTGTTCCGTCAGCTTCCGGCATTCCGCCATGGCTTCTAGTGTCTTATCGCAGAGACCATCAATGCCAAGGCTATGCCCCAAGTTCCAGAGTCCAACCAGCGACTCGTACGACGGTACACTATCATTATCGGAGATGATTTTGCCCGTGAACAGAAAGCTTTGTGCGAGCCCAAACGTCTCTGGTGTGATATCTGGGAGCTTGACCGTGTACTCGACGCTTTCGGCCGTCTGTCGCTCGAGAAAGTATTTTCTGTAATATGCAGAGCGATGGCATAGAAAGTCTTTTTGAATCCCAAATGGTCGCTCGTCGGGGCCTACGAATATAATGACAAAGAGAGGATGCGGTTGTCTTTTTGTGTGAGGATTTTGCTTTCGTCAGTATGAATGATGACGATGATAGGAAGCGTTTTCATTTATTTCGATTCCGCTTCTTGTTTTCTTCCAGATAGGGTATTATCACGCAATGCTTACAGCCATGAGAATCCGGGCTCCTTGGCCTTATCCGCGGCGACAGCAGTGCTGTCCGACGTCAAGTCGATGGACATGGCTGACATTGCTTCTACTCGTCCTTGACACAGATTTCGTCAGTGTGTGCGCGTGGAGAGTAAACTAGAGAAGAAATGATCTTTGTGGGAAGAATGAGGAATCGAGGAGATGAAAGAGAAAAAATCGCGACTTCTTTTGAATGAGGCAAGTGAGAGTGAAAAGAGGTTGAGAGTTGGGCGCTGCGTTTGTGGTAAGAGGGAGGTTGAATGTGTAACCAGCAATGTAATCGGCAAGCTCTCATCGTGATTAGCCAGCTTGGCCTTCTCACGGCTCATGTAAAGCCGTGCACTTTGGGAGCGCGTGTCTGGATGGGTGCATTGGATGATCGCCTGCGTTGGGGACTCATAGGCGGCGAAAAGGGTTGATCACTTGCTAGCCACGTAAAGCAGTGTCACCGACGACTTGCTTATGATTTAAAATCCCAGGCCACGTACAAGTTTCAAAATCACCCAAGTTGAGAGACTGGAAACAGATTGATGCTCACCCGTTCACTCTGTGCGCCACTGCAGCGATTCATGAAGTCAAGGATGGGGGGAAAGTGAGCGGCTCACTTTTTTCCTCAACATTCGACATGACCACGCAACTGCCTGTTTTCATGATCAGACTTGGATTTGCTGGAGCGCTTGGTTTGCCAAGAGGCATTGTTGGGTTTTGATTGGTCCTCGGATCTTTTGATTACGTGATGAGCCACATGTGGCTTCTTCCGTTTCACTTCAAGGTGAAGCACATTTTCATTCTTGATGACGCTGAGCATAGGTTGGATTATTGTCCTACGTGTTGCAACTTGCTGCTGACAGCTGTCTGTAAGGATGCCTCTACTTTTGTATTCTCCTATGTTTTTTGCAATCTCGGGTACCGGATATGCAGCTATTCACTACTCTCGCTTCAGTGAGCCGTGAGCCACAGTCTACACTGTACAGAACATGTTCCGCGAGTCGCCAGAATTAAGAAGCTACACACCAAGTAAACTTACTCATCATACCAGTGCATTCACGCGCTGTATGAGAAGACGCTCTTTTTTTTTTCTCTTCCGCACGTATATCGAGTCATCGACACATGCACAGAAATGAGCGAAAGTATGTCAGAGCGGCAATAAAACATGGAACTTAAGATACGCGGTCAAAGCAGGCTACATACCCTGAAGGCATTGGATGTTCTTCGAGTGGTCTGCCACAGATGCAACTTACCGTAGCAATGTTGTAACTGAACAGAGCGACCAACGGAAACACTCCTCAACATTATCGAAATGATCTTTCCCGGCCATCGTGTCTTACCACACCGCTCGCAGCATCTCACAGCGTCAGCAGCAGTGGAAACAACATTGATCCGCAATATGGAACAGTAGCATTTTCTCGTTCTTCGCGTCTCACATTTTCCCACCGGAAGATAGGCTTCACTCGCAACTCCAAAGTGTCGCACTTTTCCGGCCCTCGTGCCTCATCAATCCGCTCATAAGATTTCACCGTCAAGTGACTGCTCGCTGAAAGCATACGACGTCGTGGTTCGGGGATAGCCACAGTAATGCGACGGAGAGTGATGCACGCTAAAGATGCTTACCAGCCGTCTTGTGCTGCCAGTGAATGCGCCCTCCAAACTAGATTACCGAGTGATTCGCTGCCGATATCACGACTCACGGCCTGAGAGTATGAGCTTTGTCGTCACGAATGTACATAATGATGTGCCCTATCATGAAGAAATGTTCTGTAAGCCCTCCTCATAAGTTTCAGTTCTACCTTGTGTGCCATCGCAGCAGGCAGAAGCAGCATCGTCGGTGCCAACTCTAAACAACGATGGCCTCATTCTCGTACTTAATTATACGTACCCCGTCGCCCGCCTGTCGCCTCCAAAAAAACGACGATCAGCCCAGCGCCACCAGAAGCAAGCCCCCAATTCCTACCACGAGAATTCCTAATACACGACAAAATCAATTGGTACACGACCAACCCGAACTCTAAATCACGGCGCTAAAACCGGGTCACCTCAGCGTGGCTTGAGCTGAGGTGAGCTTCTTATCAGTGGTGGGTTCTCAAGCGCCGCTCACGCTTTTGTTCCCTTTCCTTTTCCTCGTCAGATTGTCTTTATCATTTCACCCAACTCCTTTCCTTCTCTTCAATTTCTGAGCCCTCTTCTTGCAACTTTCTCACTTAGAACGTGTAGGAACGGTGCGGAGTTACGAATATGTGACGATGCCGTTGTCGATTATGAAAGACGCCTTTCTTCTGACCCCTCCCCAGTCCCCCATCCATCGCGTGTACAGGCCACCGCGCGCTTATGAATTGAAGACAGTTGACGCTTTTGCGTATTCTTTTTCCACTTTAGAGCAGTAATCAGTGTCTTGGCTTACAAAGCTGACAACTTGTTTACAATAGTGTACTACATATTTGTGCTTGCATCGCATATTGATCTCGTAACGCACAAGAGAGCACATACATAAGTAGCAATAGCTAGATGGCACAGTGACACAGTAAAAAACACGTGTGCTATACACAGCGCCGTGGAACAGCGTGGCGTGATCTCCGAAAGGGGAGCCTAGCTTGCATGAAAGGGGAGTGAAGGTGAAGATAGGTAGTCGTCGTAGCCCGAATTCTTTGTTGCCCAGTGCAATCGCCTTTTTTTCCTTGAAAAGATGATTATAAAGAGCCTCAGAAATTGCGGATGACTCCGCCAAATTTAGCGACAGCCGAGACTTCAGGATAACTCGACATTCGGCAAGCGAAGCCGCATCTCGAGGCGATCTGGCCGGGCTGACCCCGACCAGAGGCAGTTATGGCAGCAAAGGCCTCGCCCACAAGCATCGTCACATTGTACCTACGGAGTTTGTATGTACATACATAGCATGTACGTGCCTACGGATTAGGCATGTACTGTAAGCAAGGATTTATCGGCAAGTAGACCAGGAACGTTTCCCCAGACATTAGCAAAATGCGGGATAAAATGGATAGCGGTCGCCGGTAACGCAAGGAACTCCTCATCTCGCGCAACGACCCGGACTACTGTAGCCTGTACGTGAGAGATGCAGGGGTCAGCGTTCCGGAAGCGAGAGGTGCGTCTCCGGGCTCGTTACCCAGCATTGATGCAGCGTGACCCTAGAGGTGTTGTGGCTTCAGCAGGGCGGGAAAGGGGGCGCCGCGCGTCATGACTCCGGTCCAGATGAAAGCTTTGTATGTCTAAGGTGATGTAACCAGTTGCCACGTAGGTACTAAAAACACCAAGATCGAGAGACCGAGGCGTGCCAGATTCCAGGTCAGGAACAGTTCCGGCCTCCGACAACATCAGTTGACAAGAACACCGAATCTGTGAGTATATGTATGCCCTCATCCACAAGGTGGGCTTGTACTCGATTCTCCGATCTGCCAGATGCGATGCTAGCACCTGCTGCCAAACCCGGACGGATAGATACGACATTGTGCGATGGCTGGAGAAGGCATGGTGACCGGAAGTTGCCATGGTAGGTCACAGACTCGCAATCAGTCTTCACCGCATCTCAAAATCATTGTCATACGGAGCACGCATTTCTCTAGTACGTAGCGATCCTGCTTTTCTGCTTGTGGACATGCGAGATAAATCCCCTGCACAAAGGCGAGACGCGCTCGAAGATGCATGTCGAGTGACAATTTGGATGAATCATGGCACAATCAGCGGGAATGATAATGCCTACTGTACATGTATCCTCCTGTGAACATGCGTTCACATGCACCCATCTCTCAATATCTTGATAGCGCTGATACTGCGTCATGGCTCCCGAGGCGCCTCAAGCGCGACCACCAGTTGCAATGGCATCTGGGTTTAATTAACCCCAGCGACCGATTTGAGCTGGTTGTGCCTTTCAGTGAAGCTCAAGTCACTACGGGGTGACCACCAGTCAGCCAGCCAGGAGCCTAATGGCCTCCGCACAGAATGAACCGTTACCCGGCCCGAGCACGATGATGCGTGGAAATTTCACTTCGTACAATCGCATGTCAACGGCCTTTAACAACCCGTAACGTCGAGGCAGCTGGCATAGGCATCAGATGGGTTCATAGTACCTACCAGTGCTGGAGTCGGAACGGTCGACCAAAACGTTTTCGTCCCATCATGATCCATTTGCTGGGCCATTCATCTTGCCATTGTCGAATCTCGAATCCAACATTTTCTTCCTGGGGTTCCGTCTTACAGATCCTGCCAAGAGACGGATTTCTTCAGGCTTTCCAGAAGCAAAACGTCGCCGCATCGCAGCATCGCCGCATCGCAGCATCGCAGCATCGCAGCATCGCAGCATCGCAGCATCGCAGCATCGCAGCATCGCAGCATCGCAGCATCGCAGCATCGCAGCATCGCAGCACACAGACGCGCTCTCCACCATGGCGTAGTGGTCCGATTAGTGGCCAAGATCACCAAATTCAAGGACCGATGGCCGCCGATGGCCGCCGATTGGCCGGAGAGGCATGGATTTGAATAAAATGGCTCGCTGTAGCAAATTCCCGTGTCACCGACCCTGTGCGCGCCTCTTCCCAGCTTCGAAAACTTAGTAGATGAGAACCTGGAGCGCCGTAACGAGTAAGATGAGGCTCGCGAAGTGATTTCGGCAATTGGTAATTACATGTCCTCCGCAACATTTGGTTCGGTGCTCCCCCGAATTCAAGGTGAGATCTCTGACAAAATTGAACGTGGACTCTCACAATCGTCATCTCTCTCCTCGTCGCTCCGGCCAAGTTCCTGCCCCAGCAGTATGTCTTCGCTGCCTTGCCATTGTGGTGGTTGCGGAAGTGCACTCTCATCTTCGTCGGCCCAGCCATAGTCTTCATCGTCTTCAGTATCGGGGACTTCAAGACTCGCATCATATCTCTTTCTTTTGCGTTGAATAGTGATGGACGGCTCTGCAGTCATGTTTGCAGTATTGTACTCTCCACTCCTGACGCCAGTCTAAATGTTGCTCCAACATTAGTATAGGCAATAATCTAGGCCTTCAAATACCCATTACGCGGTCAGGCCATTCGGAGAGCGTAATAACGTACCTGGTCAATGCAGAATGAAGCCACATGCTCAATGGCATCGTTATTCGACTTCCCGTCTAATTTCTGCACACCAGCCAAATGCACACTCACCATCGTGCCATCGTGCCATGCCCAGTCTCTGAACATGACTATACGAGTTGATATACCTTGACTCCACGCCGCGGTATTAACTGCTGGCACCAGGGTTGCTCCATGCTCTGATTGCATCTTCGTCGCACATTGTGACAGCACAACAACGGCGCAATTCTTGGTTGCTGCCAGTTTTTGCAGGGCACTGATGATAAACTGCAGACCTTGACGCCGCTTCACTGATGATGATTGTTCTGTTCACCCGGTGTCAACATGGATTGGATTCTTTCTTTTGAGGAAGAGAACCCACAATCGAACCGTACCTTTGTTTCGCTTCACACCAGTCGTTTTCTCCGGAGCTTTTGGGAGCCAAGAGTTGACCAGGGCACACAGGTTGCTAACGATGACAAGACCAACGCGTTCTGGAATAGCCTTGGTGTTGGGTCGTGCTACGAGAGCCATGAGATGTGGCAATGTCAAACACGTGAACTGAACAAATTTGCCAAGGGAGTTGGATGCTGCTTGGTGATCTTCTCTCGTCCCTTTCATAGCTAAACAATCGGATGCGCGTAGAGCGTCTTGAAGCCGAGAGATCTGCAATTCTTGGAAACAGTCTGTATGACCCGGCAAATTGTGAGTAATGATAATCACATGCCGATGGATATTCTTGATGCAAAACCCACCAATCCAGACGACATTGTCTTCATTCTGTAAGCACCTGGCAGCCAATTGAATACTGATTCATGTGAGCCCGTTTTCTTGTCATCGCTCGAGTAGGGGACAAGATGGTGTCAAATCATACGCGATTGATGTTCTGCCTGTTCCTGGTGGACCCCATATCTCAGTTACCTGGCCTCTCTTCACGCCTCCTTGATTGGAGCCATTCTCGGCCTCTTCAACAGAGTTTGGGGTCAAAGCTTGATCGAGCTTGTCCAAGCCCGTCGATATGTGTAAAGTCTCGCTGTCTTGGAGGCTGTTCAAGACTTGCGATGCTTGTACGGTCGGCAATCGATCTACTCAATCTGTCAGCAGAGGACAAGGGCTTTATAGATGGATGTGGCGCAATTACGAGTGCTTGGTATTGCAAAGCTGGATACATCGTGTCCATGGATGGAATGGTAATCCATTTCCCAACTCCACGGATAGAATGATACGAGAGTGATGTGTATGAGGGTTGCTAACCCGCCCGATCGTCGCGGTCACGGTCACTGACGCGCAGTCACGTGACTAGCCAAAGCTCAGTCGACAGTCAGATCACCAATCTCAACCTCTGATATGATATATCGCATCATATCACTGCATCAATGGCCATGTCACATGTGCCAGAGCATTACGAGATCGAATCTTCGTATGAAATCGAGTATGAAATCGGCTGAAAAGAATCATCGGGCTGTGTTGACGAGCGTCGCCTTCTTGTTAAGCAAAACCAAACGCGAGGTGTGACAACGTGCATAGTCCGTGTTTGCCTCTTTTTCGAGACATCAGACCGGGCAATTCGCCATCTGCATCGTGCCGATATCTCCGACACCGAAATCCTTCGTCCGCGTTGTTCATTCTACATTGAACCGAAACCGTCTATTACCCTTCGGAGACTACAAAATGGCTGACTTGACCGAGGACGAGCGCGTCATTATCTCCGAAACTCCTCTTGGTCACTCGCTCGACGACGTTCGAGAGGCATTACGTAACGCCGAAGGAGATGCACAAGGCGAAGCATGGCTTGAGGCGGTGTCGGAATTAGTCACTGCCCTTCTCGCTTCCAGAGCCTGCCGGCGGCTTGCAAGCAGTATCGAGAACAGATACTA